>LUCH01008085.1:0-11750 GCA_013368495.1 Paragonimus heterotremus | reverse complement strand
GTCACCTGATTGACTGTCTCATGACTAGATCGATTTTGCCTAGCTGCTTGCCCCCTCACTATATAATGTGTATGTTAATTTCGCAAAAGTAACCGATGAGGTGCGAACGAAACGTCAATGCGCAAGACATCTTACACGCTATTATTGGCCTTTTTCAAGGCTTTCTTTACATCAACTAATGGTCCACTGATGTCACATGTGCGGTGGTGTATGAAAGAAATGTAGTAACATGTGGAATTTAAGAATGTCGTTGTTATTGGCCGGTATCAGATACTTAAATAAATTGCAACATTCGAATCGGTGCACTTTGTGTCCAACAGAATACCCAGGCACATATTGTGGCTTGTCGAGGGGCCACTTTTTATAACTTTAATGGAAGTCAAGGTTTGAATAAAATGGAGAAATGCAAAGCCACTTGATCGGATACACATAAAGAGTGACTTTACTAATGAGTTTTTTTATAAAAAAAAATATAATATATGGGTCTGTGTTTGTACATTTTCTTCAGAATTGGTAAGGCGCTAATTGTACAACTTTCTTGAACAGATTTGTTTTAACTGGAGCGACGATATTACTGTTTGTATGGCGATCCAACTGTAAACTGAAGGCGCGTTGTAGTTATTTTTGTCACCCTATTTCTTTTCTGTCGAGTTGGCTTGCGTGTATTCTACCTTAAGTATAATTTCATATTAGGAGATTAACTTGGAACTGCGTTGCTAGTTGTGGTTTAGCTGAATGCAAAGCAGGATTGGTCAACCATAATCAACGAAGTAAAAATGACCGATCGAGATGTGTCGACACAAATGGTCCGCGTTGAATCATTCGCAGTTTCTTTCACACGCCAAGAATCCGGTTCTGACCGCAACACTGATACCGAGAATTCCCTGAGTAGAGGCCTGTATGGTCAAGCCGGTCAATGGTATCCGGCCAGACAATAGCCTAGTGTGAAAATCAAATCCAGTAATCCGCGGATTTAATACGGCTATGTCAACCAAGGTCACGTGCATCACACTGCTACACTGTCTCATCATAAGGCATGCCGCCTATAGTTCCCTGCCGAACAGCGTGCAAGACGTCACTGATGCACAGCTGGCACCCTTTATACGCTAGGACACCTAACCGGATCACACTGTTTCAAACGATCCTATTCAAGATTGGACCCTTCTATGAAATAAAATCAGCATTAGAACTCAAAGGATTTACTTGGATAAAATCTGCTTCTCATAAGTTTTGGCCGCCAGGATTTCGCCCATCTGCTTTTAGTTGAAAGTACACTATGCGCCTCAACATACGTTCATCATTTCACCGTCGTAAGTGTCCTAGACGAATTAGCCAGATGAAAGAAAATAAGTATCTGATGCCATCCCTGATATCTCGACAAGGTACCTTGACATTTGGGGCCATGTCAGATAAATTGAGGTCCAGAATGTGATCAAGATATTGGAGATCAGGGCGGCCGAAATACTGTACATTCCGTTGATTCAGTCACCAGGATTTACCGTTGTGCAATAGCATGACAGTACAATAGCTGCGTTGAATAGCAGTTTTGTTTCCGACCTCAAGCTGCGGTTGCTCTAGATGCGTCTATCGAACCGTCCAAAAGTAACACTGGTTTTAATCACATGAGCCAGCAATTTGATGTTAACTAACAAAAAATTGCTTTTCGAGTGAAAGAAGTCTATGGAACGATCCTCAACATCCCCAATGATGCAAATTCCAGATTTGGACGTTGCATCTCCATCAGGAGACGACTGAAGTGACCAAAATGTCTTATCCTTCTTGGTATCCAGTCTGAAGTTAACGGCCGCGTTTGGGAGAAACGTAGCAATTTGCTGCAGTTTCTTTCCACCTTCCGCGGATAAAGCATCACTCCCTGGTAAGAGTAGCTTGCGAACAATTGTATGCGTAACAAGCTGGAAATACAGAAACCCGTAATTATTCAGCAGAATTCCACCCATACCCTATTAAAGCTGGACACGGTTTTTCAAATTCAAGTGCAAGCGTTTCGATTGCAGTAGAAATATAATCTAAGGTTTGGGCTAAGACGTAAATCTGGTTCACGCCTGTGATAATGTCGATAAACGCGCGTGCATCTTGGTTTTTGTACTCATATGTGAAATGTTAATCAAATCGGAGAACTTACCTGGACATAAACTTACAAAGCACTGTCATTGAAGCCTTTCAACCTATGGACTCAAACAGCTTGGTGAGATTTGCAGAGATGACATACAGGAACTTGCTACTCTCACAAGGCTTTTGTTGGTGCTGTCGAGGGGCGAACACCATGTCATCCTTATAGCAACTGGTCCAAACCTCACTCTGACAATGAGGAACTTTCCAGTTTATTATTTCTACGCCAATCCAAAATATAGAGGATTCCTCGGCTGAACATTTCTACAGTTCAACAGACAAACGCCGCGACAACTGCCAGTGCTTCGCTTGCTCACATTACTTATTAGTAAAAAGAAACATTTCCTGTTTTCAGAATCGTATGGAGCACAGCACGTTTTAAAACTGAACTGCTGTGATTCAACTACTTTCAGGAACCTGTATTCATCCGCAGCGAATTGGCTACGAGCACCGCGAAGTATTCTCTTTTCGTCCAGGTCAACTTCGTTCACGAAGGAGGCGGCAAGGGCGGCTCGAGATGACAATTTTTGTAGCCAAACCAGCTCGAACGTTTCTGACGCTTGACAGAAATTGCTTAAGTGTTTATTGACATTGTATGTTCTTTCAAACGGTTGTCTCATACCGTCTCCCAGCAGCCCAGCATCTAAACTTTCATCTCCGGTTGGCTTGTCTGCAATAACTGAGCTTGCATATATGATTAAACCACATGGTACAAACCACTCGCGTGAACTCTATCTTGTAAATGTTCTGCCGTACGATTTCATACTCGAGTAAGCGGAAACGATGGTCTCGTATTTGAATTCAGCTGGTAAGATAACTATTTCACGGATAAAATTAAATGTTTGTGATAGCTGACTCATGGGTGGCACACAGGTGGAACAGACGGTCACTGTTCTCGTCTGCACCAATGCTACGTGGTATAGGGTCATCTGATCGGGATGCTGTGCAATATTTATCCCAAAAGAAACAGGCGCTTAATCACGAGTGTCGAGAAGATTGTGTTGGAGAGCTTATCATACAACCCGTTATGTGTGTCAGCGATGGGATTCATAGTTACACCACAAACACTGCCAACAGTAGCAGACTTAGCATACCGCTGAACAGAAGGTTGCCGCGCAGTGATTCGATGCTAGCGGTGATTATGTAACGGACACCGTGCCTTCGAACATCTCTTACCAGGTGACCGATTCAACAGAAGGTGTAGCTAACGCTTGTTACCCAGGGCTTGCCCTAATCTACAAGCCTGGTCTTAGCCAGGACAACGACCTTAGTTCCACAGCCGCCACCTCCCACCACAATCAATGCAGCGCAACGTTCTGTCTGTTCAATTCTATCAGTTCAACATCGTACGTACATTCCATATCCCGACAGAGGACGTCCTGCATTTGCGGGGATGTTTCAAGGAAGCGTTGATAACCCTAGCTGGCGCCTCTGAATCAACAGCTTGACATGTTGTACTGTTACATATAGGATTCTGTTAAGGTACTTGACCCGAAACCTCTTACTAAAAAGCTGGATTCACTTGGTGGTGAAGAATAAGAACAGTCGGGAATTCACTGGATGAAATGACGATATCTGATTTCCATTATTGCTATGCGCAGAAGATTTGAGTAAAGTTTAACCAAACTCAGGAGAGGTACTGTAACTTTTTCCACAGTGGTGAGCAATATGTCGACGGTCACGGCCATCCTTTTGACAATTGGAATGCCCCTTGAGTTTTTGAGTATTCCTTACTTGAAAGACAGCAGTGCTGCAACTATGACCATAGTTCTGGTGTATAATCATGACATAATGCATCACAAACCAAACAATCCTACGCAGTCAGCGGTGTCACACAACCCTAGCGCACACACCGTTAAGGCCATTCGCTTTCGGCCTAACTTGCCGTGAAGTCTAAAGTCGAAATGTTCACGTATCTAACCGTCACCACAGGTAGACCACTCTGACCAACTGCAGCTGTACTCATACTCCGTATCCTATGTGAACTCGACGGGATAACAGCAGAAGGCTTGTGAATGGATGACTCTGTATTTCAACCGGGTAACGCTGGTTAGCCAGGTAGTAGCCTGGTAGAAAAATGTTTACGTGTCAAAAAAGACAACTGGACCTTCCTGATAAGGTTTAAGCTAGGAAGAAGGATACTGAAAATACATTATAAAAAAGGTTTCATTAGAAGAGTGCATATTAGCACTTGCAAGACCTGATTAGAAGGAAGGACAAAAATCTAAATTTGAACTGAGAAACCAGACAAAACCTCCAGCATACAGTACACCAACAACGCTGAAGAAATGAAAAGATGGAATGCCGCCGTGACTCAGGTTTATAGAATGGAGGGTGAACGATTTAGCAAACAAAAGAGGTTGTTGGTTGATACGAACAAAATATATTTGACCGAGTAACGTTACTTGCACCACACAAAACCCGCCATCTCTTCGTTGACGGTTCGTTGCAACTACGCTGATAACTTACCACCGGGAGACGTCAGCAAATTTTTTGTTACATTCGTCAGAACATCAGTTGGTCAGGTCACCTCAGCCTGTGGCACACATGGGTCTTCCGTGTAACGCCAGCTTGGGCATATGCCACGCAGCTGTAGCACACTGGATCTTCGGAAGCTCGTCCGAATCGTGTTCTTCCAGAAAAGTCAGTTCATTGCCCAATCCTGCCATCCGAGATTATGGGATATATGTAAGCGTACACAAACTCTGTATTTGGCATATACTCAAAGGAGTGAGTTCAACGATTTTGTTAAAGTTCAACGGCGGTGTTGATTGGTTCCTTCATGAACTCTTTAAGAAAAACAGCTAGGGTAGTCGGTTTACTAGACCCTTTGGTGGTCTCATATTAAACATTATATTGTGTGGGTAACTGGTTTCAAATAGGACGTTTCTGAGCTTTTGGCATGGCTTCTTAACGGAACTAGTGGAATACTCGTTGCGTGTAGGAATGTTGTTATTCTCGCTGGTTCTAATCCAACTGAAGTCCAGATTTTTTCTTAAGCGAGTCTCTTCTAAAAGTATCACATTTGCCACATTACTTATCGGTGAACAGAAAAGATCAACATTTGTGAAAAAATTTGAAAGGTCACAAGCATACAGCCGGTAGCGTGCGTCCATCGTGCACAATTTTATGAGGTAACTGCAATCTCGTGAGTTAGTTGCATTTTGTATTATCACAGTTTATACAGCACAGCCGTCAATTCTATAGACCGACTCACTTTTAGACAGGCCTTTCGAACACATATGGTTTTGATGTTGAAGGAACATCTAAACTGCCACAACAAACGAAGCCACACCTTGGTCGTGAAAGTTTTCCAAAGGCTTACCAAAAGAGGGCGAAAGTTGCACACGCCATGGTGTTTATCAACAGCATGTAACGAGGTATCCTCATGAAATGTGGACGAACTGGTTGTTACTTGATTGTAGAGAGATGCATACCATTTTTAGGACTAATTCGGATTAAACGCGTCATTTAGCGTTTAGTCATCCATATAAAATTGTCATGTCAAAATCGAAGATCCAAAGATCAACCTGTGTTATATAATTGTAGGCAAGCCTAATCGATAGAACATTGTCTCCAGTCAAACGATAAAAAACTAGCACTGTTATTTTTTGTACATAAGTGTATGCAAACTTCTAACTTTAAATTTACTCAAAATTTTATTTTTCAGGTTGCCTTGTCTCTTGACAGCAATACATGAAGCTATAAAATGCAAAAGTAAAAAATTAAAATATACATTTAATGAAAGCACACAATACTGAATCATACTCACCTTTGACCACGACGTACTATCATGTTTAAGAAATTTTCCAACCGGTTGTATGGATCGTAGTGCCAAATACAACTTAATAGTTGATGCCGTTGTATCAGCTGGGTATCTGAGGGCTTCTTTAGCTATGGCTTTGCTAGTGTCTAACCGTCTTATTTCAACCTAGGTTCAACAACTTTTGGAAGCACTAATGGAAATGTCCCAACAGCATGTCGACGAATTTTGACTTTGCTTAAGTAATCAGTCCAAGTAATGCTGGATAACCGGCTAGGTAATGGTGACTGAATCGTAAGACCTTATGTGTTTGCTAAACCAGACTTAATCAGATTTTTATCAGTAATGCAGGATCGAACGCACATAAACATCTTCCTGCTAATTGATAGCCGAACGTATTGGAGATCGCTACGGCTGTGCAAGATGTAGGAAAAGTTCCAGGTAAATTCGTTGATCTTGTGGACACTTCGTCTACAGTATCATAAAAGGAAGAAGTGACGTTACTAAGAATGGTTAGTTTTTCAGATTGTTTCAACGTTCTACCCACCATAATAATGGTGAGTCAAAGTTAATGCAAACTTCTAACGAGACCAGACACTCTTAATGTGCGAAGTGTGGCTTGTACAGGTTAATCATATAATTTTTCCACTTCAACGTTATTTGCGTGTTGACTGCGGAAGAAATAAGTAAGGCAATATCATCCGTAAACCAAATGTTAGCAGGGTTAATACGTAACAAACAGTGCGGCCGGTGATCCCCGAAATCTTTGCAGTTCTTCCAAGGATATTAAATAGCCGATTAGGACTGGAAAGGTAGTACTGTGTCCCAGATAGAGATCGCCCAAAGTGGCTGTATATGAATGTGTGCTGTGAACCCAAAGCAAGCTTCTAAAATTGAGGACAAATCAACATATGCCTCCAGGAGCTATGTACAACGGGAGTGGTCCAAGCCAGTGTGTCGAATAACCAAGGCAGAAACTGTTTTTGGATCCAAACTCCCTGTTAATGATTACTAATACTTCTGTTTGATATGATTTAAAAACCACTAACAAATGAATACTGCTTTTGAATTCTCATAGACGTCTACAGCTAGCCTATTTTGAAAATCAGATACAGAAGCATCGATATCTTTATGTTCGATCGACATACTCACGATTCGACGAGACGCCTACATGTTTATCCTTTTTGAGTTTTTGTCTGCATGTGCGTTCAGTCAATGGATAAACTAGACGTTCTATCGTACATCACTACATGCACAACGAATAGTTAACTGACAACCGTTTGGGAAGAACCACACAACTGAAAAGTCCAGTATGCATGAGTTGTAGAGACCTAACAAATATTGCAGATAAAGTTTGTACCATCAGTTTTCGTCCGCACTAACAAGTATGCCACAAAACCGGTGAAATAATTGCTAAGCAACCTACCAACTACTTGGAAAGGTACATGAAAATTGGGTGGTTTAAACAATCGTGCAATGTTTTTCGGCTTATATATATGGGTGTTTGTGACATTTTTTTTTAATAGAACAAATTTGCTATAGAAAATGTAGTTTCAAGACTGTTAGAGGTGAAAGAACATACGCATCCAGATGAGAAGCAAAAATAATAGCAATGTTCTACTTACAGTTGCCCACCTAACATCTGTCAACAGTCCGTGTTTCTGTGAAGATTCTGTGTAGTAAACCTTGCTGCTTTCCTCAACTTTGAACAGGACACAAGTCTGATCAATGTACGAAGCATGAGGCTAACTGAAGTCATGTTCGACTGTAATTTACATGATTCTGATTTTTAAACTAAAGCGCTGTGGAAATTTTGGCTTAAAAATTTCCTGGTGTCATCTTATTTTACTGAACTGATGTCTGTGTTGTAAATCAAACTAATTGGAAGCGCAAACAATGCACTAAAATCTTAACACTGTATGGTGGGTTTCTCTAACAGGAATCTGGTAGAGACAGGTTAGCAAACACCTACTGTTTTATTTAAAATGGCTATGTTCGCTTTGTGTGTGAGTCAAACCTCACTATTGCCTCAGTAGGTCCTGATTATCGCAGTATATTGGTGCTTGCTTGTCATGATGAACCCGAAGACCTGTTATTGTAAACCATTGTACAGGGCTTGATGTACCTTTTTCCACTCTCTGCTCCACTACGGCACCATAAACAACCCCATTTGAGCAGTTGTGGTGACTGACCAATCTTAAACTGGTCTAGAGCAACATAAAGTGGACGTCGGGGTATCTTAAAATAAAACGAAAATACAGCGATGTGTAATGCAATCTCATTATCCTTACATCAGTCCATGGTTGAATTTTCATCAAACATTTCCTTTATCTCCTTTATCAGAAATCAGACTGAACAATTCGGTCATTTTAACGTCATCTTGGTCCCATATTTTGCCACCATAATGAACAGTTTCGTTAAACGAATAATCTTTCAGTGCCGCATTGGTCACCACTGCAAATCACCACCATCCTCTCTTCTTGCTGTTCGTTTTGTTTACTTTCACACAGCAAACACTTCAACTCAGTCATTCAACCTAACTCGATCCAGCAATTTCTTAGAAACTGAAGCGATGCCGTGAGTGCTTGAGCTAGGATTGTGTCAGTTTACCTGTGGCAATCGAATATCGCACATCTGAGTGACTTGTACAACAACCCTTCCCCATCCGTTCTCATTACGTCTATCCGTACCCATTATTCTCATAAGCATATATTGTGTACACTCAATCGTATTGATTTATTGATCGCATTCATGGTTAGTTTGCCACTGGTTCACACCCACCCCTTCTACGCTACCAATAAAATTTAAGTTAACCAAAATGAACACCAATTAGAATGAGTAAGTCAACATATAAATGGAGGTACATAAGAACACTGTGGGAGTTCTAAGTCACATGACGAAATGTGGGTAGATAGTCGATATTCAACCAACCATCAGTAATGATCGATAGCAAATAAATCAATAAGCAAAAAAACAATCAGTACCAGTGGTCACAAAGTCATGAACGGCTGATAAACCACATGCCCAACAAAAACCAGGTTTTTTTCCTGGACACAGTAAAAGCTGGTTTTGACCAAAAGTGTGGGCAGCATTAGGATTATTTTTTTGGCTTACAGGAAAGCAAACATGAACTGAGACGTTCATTTGCATGTTGCAACCTCTATTCGTTACACAGGCATGAAAATGTGTTAACGCGAACGTAAAATATTACTTCTCACTTTCTTGCATTGTAAGGGTTTTTGTCATGTTCGTTCCGATCATTGCCTCAACAGTAAGACCTGTCTAATTACTAACACGTATTGTGGTGAAAACTGGCGACTGCAGTATACTACTCAGTAATACTCAGTAATACAACTCAGTATACTACTCAGTAACGAGGTGGGAGCATGGATTCTGATACTGAAGTAACCGCTAGAAAAATATAAATAGAAACATTGAAGTGCAGCATGGCGTGAAATGATTCTCAACACATACCTGAACTGGACACTGAGAACCGTGGCAATCGCGACGTTCTGGAACCAGCGTTGTATGAAAATGAGTGATCTTGTTTGTTGTTGTGATGGAACGCATTACCATGTATTGGTTTTCCAAATAAACAACCCTCGCGCCATCTACGTTCTTGGCTAACGACCGTAGTACAGTTCGAGTGCTCAAGTTCATAACAGGAATTGTTGCAGAGTGGAAGAGAGGATAATCCTTCTGAGCTACTTTATCCATGTGTAATTTGGAAAATATGTAAGTGAATTTCTTCGTAATATAGCGCAAACGTTGTTGTTCCTGTTGAACTGCTGCCGGATCTCTCAGTGTTGACGTTCATTCATCGTTTACGCGTGGCCTCATCTTGTTCATGTTTGTATACTTTAAGAAATTACCAGTGATCACTAGCTCTGCCATCCAGATTGCAATGTGTATACATTTGGACTTTTATTTTCGGTCAGTGTCATAATTACCTTCGCTACCGCGTGAAATTTCAACAACTGGGAGCGTAATTTAATACGAGCTACTTACAAGTAATGAGTAGCAAGAACATCAGTCACAAAATCATGGGAATTTCGTCCATTCCCAAGGCTAACATCATCGAACCGAGTAACTTTTCCGTAGTTTCCGAAGTTGTTTACTATAATGAGGTAGTGAACCCTGATCTGAATCACTTGACATTTGCGCTTTAACACGGGGCAATGTTCGTTGATTACGTCTAATCTATCAGACTAATTTATTGTATCAGGTGTGATAAAATTGTAAACAAATGTCGTTTTATTTTCGTGTTATTATGTTATCTGAGGAAGCTTTACTATTGAGGAAATTTTATGAAACAAACCATGTAACGGTATAATAATAAACCCAAAATCTGAAACTAATGTGCTAGCCAGACTTTCTCGGACTTCACGAGATGTGGGAAACAACGCGTATGGCTAGTTCGCCATGTGATAAACTAAATTCGGTGGCGAAATAAAATCCTAGTAAGTATTTTATCATATCCACAGCTAACTTGTGAAATAGAAATGGCACACAAGCGTTCAGTATTGACTGGTCTCATAAATTGTAAGTTGATGGCAGTCCCCCAGGAAGCAGTCAACTACATCGTTAGCCAAATTTGCGGCAACGAATGACTGTCACATACTTAGCTGTGTTGATTCGGGTAGCCAGGTTTACGCATTAATGCGGTCGCTCGATTGACTTCTTCTAACTTCACTGCGTACACACGAGTACCAAGAAGTACTTCTGGTAACAAAATTTGTCACATGCTTTAATAAAATATTTCCAAATAGTTAGTTTTCTTAACTCTTACTCGGAATGGAATTGCAGTTACTAAGTTTTTCTGCTACTGCTCTATTTAGGAAACTTGATCAATTTAAATGGAGTAACTGGTATGAAAATTGAAACGGATTTGTTCGTGATATGCCATCAGGTTTTTATTACACAATGGAACAAAAAACCATCAATTTAAAATGGATTGGTGCATTGAGCTAGTGTTTCTTTGTAAGATCTAAACTGAAAACGCTAATCCAAACACAGCGTTACTGGCCAACATTTACGTATACAGCCATTTACCTATGAAGCGACGGGTGAACTGTTTTGGAAGTTTTTCATCGGCTTGTGCAGGAGTTGCATATTGTGAAATTGGAATTCCTTTTCTAATTGTACCAGTGGGATAATCTCTGGCATGGTTTGTTAAATAGCTTGATTCAATTGAACAGTAGAGTTGCCCAACAGAAAAGATCCTGTCGTTGCATACGAGCTACAACCTTCCAAAATAGTCTCAGTCAGTTAGCACTGATAATCACAATTCAAATGCAATTACTGTTAGTCATCGGTGGGCCTCACACTTGAACAATAAGAGACTTTAAAATGTTGGTCAGACATTCTTTTTGAATCATATGTCGCTAGTTACTTGCAAACATCGGTTTACCTCTGCTATGCTGCGAAAGTAAAAACATCTGAAAATGGGTGCTAGATTCAATTTTGAACTGGTGTTCAAGACTTTGTCCATATTTGTACCTCCATGAGAGTTATCCTTTCAAATCGGATGAGGGAAACATAAGCACTGTTCCTCCAGTGGTTGAACGACATTTTTTTTTTAAAAAAACGGCGTTGCCAGTTGTTCCAAAATATCTGGTCTCCAATAATAAACTCAAAACTTAAGATAAACCCAGAGGAGCAATCCAATGAGATAAGATTTGACGATCTTTCTTATTGTTCAGTCACTCTTCCTTCACCGAGCGGCGTTTGACGTATTATTACATCAGGACCAGTGAGTATTGGGAATGAGTGGTGTGAAGCTGCGTCGTCCGGTTAAATTTAGATTCGACATCCTGTTCTAAGCAAACCCAATGCTATAACTGCACATTTCTTTCAT
>LUCH01008081.1:2786-14662 GCA_013368495.1 Paragonimus heterotremus | reverse complement strand
CTCACATCTGACCAAAGCTTCCGCATTTACCTAGACTTCCAAACTAGTCTGTTTCGAAATGAAACACTAGAATCTAGTTTCACTCTTGTCAGAGTTCACGAATAGTGCATGTCGTTATCACAAGCCACATGTTCATGAAATAACAGTGCTAGCTACTACGTTACAAACTTTAAACTGGGCACGACTGATTTATCACATGTAGTGGTTGAGTCATATTTGATTTCGAACGATGTCCAGAGTGCTCGGTAGCCTTGAGATGGAATTCAGTAGCTATTGCGTTTATAGTGAGGAGAAGCGATTACACGATACCCGTCACACCACTGTTATTCAGTAGTGGGCGCCAGAACAGAGATTTTGGCACTGAAGTAGGGGCAGAAAAAAAAAACAAGAGGAAACATCGGAGTGCAGCAACGCATGAAACGGTCCTTAATAGGTGAAAGAAAGTAAAAGAACCGAACATTGACGTTTGTGGCAACCGTGACCGTCTGGTCCCAGATGAGTGTTTTTGTTTGTGATCATGTTGAAACGTGTAACCTACGTGTTGGGTTTCTGAATAAATAACCCTTGCGCCATCCGCGTTCTTGGCTCACAACAGTGTTATCTCCGATCGGTAACCACGCAGTTAAGACTCACCAGACTGATTGAAACTCACGATTTAATTAATTTCATTGATATTAATATGCTATTGTGATCGCGACGTTTGCTTGACATGGAAAGTTGTTTTTCAGCAGAAATTCATTAGAAGGTATGCAAAAATACCTAACCACGAACGCAAACATTGTTCTGGACGGCTCACATGCATGCACATGTTTTTGGCAGTCGTGCATTATCAGTCTATCTGTTGACACGTCGCGCATATTGAATAATCATGTTTTCAGTGATCACTTCCAGTTATCCGTCTTTCTGACGTTGAGGCCTCTCTCTCAGTTTCCACGCGTCCGACTAGTACTAAACCACCCACAAACAAACCTTCACGTTTTACAACAAAATCATTGTTGGATTATCTATGCTTTAAGTGATTTGGATTGGACATAATTCGTCAGTGCTAACACACTCCACACCTGTATAGATATTCCGAACAGACACCTTAGAAAGGAAGTGACGGAATCCATTCGTAGCATTACAAAACAAAATCTTGTGTACATAACGAAAAGCATCGAATAAGGGAATAAGCAATCCAAACGTTTTTTCATTCACAAGGAGGCTGAAAGTCTTCTTTTCTGTTGAGAGATGTGTGAGGCCCTTGTTGACGAATTACCAAAATGATAAGCTATCGTTGGCTTTCATCGCTGATGATTTTTACAAATGTCTGTGAAAGGTGAACATTTTGGTGATATGTGAACGGCCTCCTGATTAACACCACTCACCAGTAGTTCATGCAGTAAGGAAATCAAGAAAGGATCAGTAAAAAAAATATGTGGTTTTTTCGCAGTTATGGCATTTTGGGAATTGGAAAGACAAAGACAAATATTAGGGAAGGCTTTGTTTAACAACTGGAATGTTTACTAAGAAGTTTATTGAAGGAACTGTCAGTATGCATCCCAGAAACTCTCCATGTTCCCATTCCCGCTTGGCTGGATCCCGCACTGCTGTACAGAATAAAACCATTAGAAGTGAGATGTTGAAAAAATGATCTGGTCACATTTGAAACCAGGCATTCATCAATATGATAAGTTTGCTGTTGTGACTGCTGGATTTTCAGAATTTTTGTGCTTCTTATATACAAAAGAATGCCGTAACACCTCATTCTACTGATCACTTCCGGACTGAAATGAACGAGAAGCTTCCGGGACTGTTATCAGAACGTCGCTGCTAGTTAGGCGTGCCTCAGTAAAAAGAAAATTTTCTGTAAGCAACCACACCATTTCTTCCAATACGTAGCAGCTACCTCCGATTGTCTATAGGAGCACAGAAAACCTCACAATAAATGAGAAGACAAATCCCACTGACGTAACTAAGAGAACCTTGCAAATTACTCTGAATGCTGGATCAATATGCGCAGTACACCACATGTATGAGATGAAGATAAGATAAATTGAAGTAAATCTCAGTAACAAAAGGTTATTGCAGGAAAAGCAAGAAAGTTTAGTGACCGAATTATATCTTGAACAGGAGTATCAACCAATTGTTAAACATAGCCGGCCAGCATGTAAAGAAGGCCACGAAGACATAAAACCTTGTCTTCACTGCAAAATCAAATATTTTCGGGGAAATCAGCTATGAATAAGACCAGAAATCCTCCTCTTTCCGACCGATAGTGAAAAGAAAAGTATGAACGATTGAAGAAGTGTATAAAAACATGCACCAGCAGATTTTGAAAGTTGTATTTCACATTCCATATTTTGCACTGTGGAAGCTGTTCTAGTTAGTATCAACAGTATACTGGTGTTGTGCAAACTTTATTGAATCGTATGCTGAATTAATCAACCCCAAATGATCTGGGAAAAACTTGCATCCGGAAAAAGTATGAACCCTTTTTTGTTCGGTTTGTTTTTAATTATCATCTGTTTTTATGCCACTGTTTGTTTATCAATGTAAGCGTTACAAGTAAACAATCAGTGCGTTCCATCGATGTCTAAGTTTTATCCGCTGTGAACTGGTTATATGTACATGTTTGGAATCTTTGTTCCAGATGCTCAACTGGTCGAACACAATTTACATACCAATAGGATATGCACAGAATTGGCTTCGTTGTGTTGCTTGGCCTGCACAAGGTTAATTAATAACTGAAATGCTAGCCATACACAGTTTTATCACTCAGATAGTCGGCTGCTTAATTCAACTGTCGGTTGTAAGGCATGATCTACTAAATTAGTTTAGTTCTTGTTCAGTTTTGAAAGAACAAGTGAAACATATTCGGAAGCGAACAGTCAGTCAGTCTTCTTGTTTTACACATTCAGTGACAGGATAGAATTAACGAGCTCAAACGTATATTTCGGTGATTGCACTGTAATGTCCTTCCGAACGGGTTCTAGCAACTCTGTTAGCTACTGTGTCATTGAATGGTATGGAGAATTACACATATCAAGAATCGGGCATAATGGTCATCACTCCTTGTGAACTTTCGGTAAACCATACAATCAGGGTATTATGGTTCAAGTTGATCGAAATTGGTCAAATGTCGCAGAGTCTATCAAGCCCTGTTGTTTTAAGTTTCTTACAGTTCTAGAAATGCTTTTCTCGATCGCATTGGTCCTAAATTTATCGTTTAGCAGGTTGTTGAATTTAAGCGAATCACTCAAGATATCAGTCATTTTATGCAAGTAAATCAATTTGTTCATGAAAAAATTCCTGCATCCTTGTCGAGCCTCGACAACAGTATACCACCATCTCCTCTCAAATCGCTCAGCTCTTGGATATGCCGTTTTGTCGGAATACTGCTTAAATGCGGTCTAGCGTTTAGGTACCGACAGAACGTGTTAACTAAGGGGGTTTTGAAGTGTTCTACATTGAGCTGTGGTGACGGAACCACTGATTTGACCTGACTGTGTAAATCCTCACAGTGGATCTCTAAATCAACCTGCTTCTTATTTCTGGGACGGCAAAACCTGGGACAGAAGGATAAACTTCTAGCAATCGTTTCGTTAGATGCATCTTAGTGAAATTGTGAACATAATTTTCTGGATTGCTCGGTTAGGCCGGTCGCACATCCAAGCGTCTTTCTCAGAGGATATATGAGCATCACCTACATAGCTGACTAAAGGCGGGGAGATGTTCATTTCCAGTGCAATTTTGGCGCACCTTGTTGGTTCAGGGCACCAAGTCTAAGCGGAAGTGGATTTCCAGTCCATTTACTGCTTGCCAAGTCGTCAATCCACAGGAGTTGAATTTCGTGTTTTGGCCACCGGTGAAGCGATCGGAATTCGGTTGTGCAAACCACAGTTGCGCGATCAGAAGAAATCTATTCAGGCCCTACGGTTACCATGGCCCCTCGTTATCAACTTGTCAACACCGGCGGCCAATTTTGTCACCTAATTGTCCCCCAATTCACAACCGCGTGACGTAATTATGTGACTAATTCTTTTGATTTTGTTGGGTTGACAACCGTGATGATATATGTTATGTAACTATCCCGACGATGAATAACTGAAAACAGACTGTTCGCCAAAACATCTGTTACATATGGATTACTGAAAGCGGTTTCTTATTAAACGATGAATAATGCTATCGATGTGCTAAGTACTTTTCTGTTTACTACCATGTATGCACTCTAAGACATCAATCGGTTTTATGAGTATCGTGAAATTTCTGAGCCAACTGTTGAAATTTGCGTTATGATTGTCCTCGTGGAAGTGTGAACATGAGTACCAGGATTTACTGGAGGAGTTCAAATGTTAGTCTAGTTGACCGAAGCCTTTGAAAACTGGCAACTAGGCAACGATGCGCTTCCTGACCGAATATGCGGTAGCAATGATCATAGGGATTGACTTGGTGGAGATGAACACAGATGTAACACTAGGAGGTTGGGGTTCTCAGTATCTGGCCTGTTGGTCACATCTGATAAACTAGCTTGGTCATTGAGAAATGGTTGCGACTCGGACTGTGCATAAGTTTTAGGTCGTGTCATTGTACCTTGGACCAAGACGTAAACTGAAAGACCAAGGTGCTGCCGAAAGCTTATATGTTATCAGAAATCAGTATGGCGAACAAGCCCGTTCTCAATGATATACTATTGCGACAAATTCACAATCACAGTCGGATCGGAACCTTCTAGAGTGCAAAGTTCCCGTGGGGTAGTCACCCAAAGAACGGATTAATCTGGTAAGGCAGGTCAATATTTTACGAAAATGAAAAAATCGCTTGATTACTGACTTTTGACACCCTTATGGACTGGGAAATGTTGGATCACGTTTGTTCCAAAACCAATACATTTTTGGGTGTACGCTAGTGGAATATGCAGGCGAATTCGGTGGCTTCGTCAGTAACTAGAAGTCTATAGCACACTAGTATTGTCTGAGTTCACTTCACTTAGGAGAGTGAGAGAAAACATATTGGTCACGTTGACAAAATGTTTCAAAGCGGTCAGGTGTGATTTAATTTTTCACTTTGGAACCAGGCTTGGTGAAATTCGTGACCCGATCAAATAACCAACTGATCGTTTGTTTACTATGAATTCTTTCACAGAACAAAGAAGAATCTACGCAGAAAATGGTTGAATAACAAATATCCTCTTCTGAAACTAATCGCGGCAGAAGAATGAAATAAAAGTGAACTTGTAATTGGTAGGCAACCTGTGTACTGGCAATACTATTTAAAGGCAGTCCGTTGAGGATTTCATTTGACCTATTGTTTTTATGGGGTCTCTAATTGTACAAGACATCATTTACACCTGTTATCATGATATTGCGTAGTTCTGGCTGTACACCTACTGGAGTAGTTGTTTATTTTTATGAAGAACGAAACTATGAAATTAAACGCTTATCATTAGTGTTTTCCATCACATATTCTCATAGCTATATCAACCAAGCAGTTGAAGACATTTAATCTAATGTACATTCAACGGAACTGTTGATATGGATGTATAACGACTCTAGAAAACGTAGCTTCTCTAAGGCTGCCGGTGACGATCAATATACCAGGTTGCATCTTCTGCCACTATGTTTACTGGTCCCATTAGTATTAGTGGCATCGATCCAGGTTCGGCGCCATTCTAATCAGGTGTGAAATAAACTGTACACCACGGATTGTATGCTCTTATGAACAGCCTTTTATTTTGACATTTAATCGACTAAAGATAAATGCGAACATTTGACTATCGATTGTTTGAAATCAGTTTACTAGAAAAACCTTTGCTTTCAACCCATTACATTCTGAAATTCATAGCAAGCATTCACGAGCGTTCACATTCTGAGGACTTTCTGGAATCTTCTCCGCTTGTCTGTTTCCTATCGACACTGTTAAGCGGCGTTGGTCCCGGAGTGCACTGGAACCAAATGTACTTATCTTTTACAGTCATTTTAAAAATAAACTTTAGTTATGTTCCTGGTTACTGATTCTTTATACATTCCTATTGGTTCTCATGCAACTTCAAAAGTTGCTTAACTGGTGAAGGTTGCTAGCATTGGTTCACCATTTAGCGATTTATTGTTTTCTGATGTGGGGCAATAAACCGTCAGGACAGTGGCTTGTAAACAAATCTACAAAACATTACCAGCTACTCATTTCAGTCGCCAGTATAAACGGGGCTTTCTGATGAACAGGATCGGAGCTGACAGAAATGCCGGTCAGATTTACCTTAAGGATGATCACACGTATTTAGTGAAGGCGTTGCATTCAACAGTGGATGATCCAAACTGATCGACTGCCAGTTTTTCCAGATTACCTACGTTCCAGTTGTACGATCTGGTTCCAGCAGGATAATTCGTGCAGACCAAACCACGTACGGCTGTTGTCCGACAAACTGATGTGAGAAAAGTGTAACACAAAACGACAACGTAAAAGTCAAACGGACAGACCGTCCCACAGAACCAACTAGTCACCCAGTAGCCCACAAGTCAGACGTGCCTTCGGTGAACTTAAAGTATCCAGTCCAAACCGTCATCAGTCATTTAAACATACAGTCTGCACAGCTAACTTTCAGTCAGTCATCTAGTAATTTGTAGATCCATTTCGCTCCTGAATAGTATTTAGCTTTTGGTGACAAAATTATCGTGATAGCACAGTCTGTTTACTCTATCTATTTGTACTCAACGATGCGTGCTGCTTCCCAGACCAGCGTTGACTCTCAAACGTAGAAACGTGCGTGAGCAGCCATGTGCTATCGATTGTGGCCGGAGAGACCAAACGAGGGGGCGATGGGGCCGAACGACTGGAATAGAAGTGTGCATACAACCCACACCCACAAACGGCTAGTCTGCCTGGTGTGTGGTCTGGGATCCGAAGCGACCAGAACTTCAGATAATCCAGTTATGTGTCACGAATGCTACTTAGAGTGAGCCCCTTGGTTCGCACTCCGGATGTTGGTGCCAGATACCTGCTTCTAAGACGTTCCGCACAATGCAGTCATTGAGTCACTTAGCAAAACAAAAGTCGTGAGGAAATTTCTAATGTTTACATGTACCGAAATAGATATGCGATATCAAATGATCGAGTTGGGTTCAATGTCATTGGACGAATTGAAAACGACAATAACTATGTTGTTGAACGACGTTTACGTAGCACATAAATCAAACAGTCAAGTAAAGTGAACTTGTTGGGGAAAGTTTATTTTCACCAAAAGTGGTTCATTTTTCAAGAATTCTTCGAAAAATATTCTCTGGTTTTGAATTTCATCCTTTTGCGCCACAATGTGATGAAACATAACTTTGGCGCATGTTCCTTCTCCGCCTCTGATTGGCCCACTCCACTTGACTGTGCCATTTAAGGTAGGATTCCTCAAGGCCACTCAAAATCTATATATTGTAAAGCGCGGTCGAAATCTGCAAGCATGCACAAGTTGAACCTGAATTTTTAACAGCAACAACTTGTGTTTCCCCTCTTCCAGGTTTCGCTGCGGCCAAGCACCTAGACCAAGCGCAGGAAGCAACAATGGAAGAGAACAATGATTAACTGTAAGACGCTTGTTTCGCCGTCTTGTACACGTCTGGTTCTCATTACGTTTTCATGCTTCTGTTTTTCATGTGTAGTTGAATAAACGCTTCCTACGAATTCGAGTGCTCATTTGGGTGGTTGTGAATACAGCTTCCAACTCGCCGGTTCCGTGACTAACCTTCGTACTCTCCGCTTCAATACGCGGACATTCCGTTCCTTGCACCGTGAATTACTATTGCTTACGTGAGTCCTGCATCTGCAGGATATTACGTAATTGGCGACCATGCCAGAGACTTTGGGACCAAAGAAATCAGAAGGCTCCAAAGGATCATCGTTCTTCGGGGAAATGTTCAGTACAATTATCACCTTATTGTCCTCTGTCATTAAAGCATAGCACGTGAAAACTCAATCGACAACCACGCCACGTGCGCCCAAGAAGTTTCGCGCTGGTGACAACTCCCGCCATTAGGAGTTACAGGCAATGGAATACGTTTTCCTCCTTCACGCCGGCCGACAGAGCTCGTGTCCTTGCCAAGCTGCCAGATGGGAAAACCGTTGGACGTCGCGATAGACGAAAGCATTTTACAAATTGGCATTATTGAGGGGACGTTTTGACGACTAAGGAGGTGTTTTACCACTGATACACACCGACTGGAGGTCTGCCGCCAGTTCCATGGAAGAATTGAACACCCCGAGGAGAACCTGGCAGCTTTCATCTGAGAACTACGGTGCTTATGTGCCGACGGTTTTACGGATGACACCTCGGAGGTTATGGAGCAACGTATCCTCCAACAAGCTCTGGAGGACACCGGAGACCCGTGCACATAGCAGACTTTTCTCACTTCTGCTTCCACGTCCGTTCAGGAGGCTTCAGACTGGGCAGGCACTACTGGAGTTCTCGAAAGAGACCAAAAGTACCGAATGAGGGCGATCTTATTTGTACAGTACAGGCCACTGGCTCGCCCACAGCAGCGTTACTGACCATCGTGGGCACAACGGCCAAATTACCAAACATCACAGTGTTATTACTGTTCAGTCTATGGAAAACGAGCCTACCGGTTTGGTCATAACCGAGGTGAGTCCTCTGAACGTCTCATATCTAAGTTGATATGTCCGTCCCTTTCATTGAATATTAGTCACGTGCGCTCACCTATTATTTCTGGATTGTTGTGATACGCACCTCCCGTATTGCTCGTAGACGTAGGGGCTGCCTGTTGTTTGCTAAGTAGGCCCAGAGTGCCGAGGCAGGTTTTGCCGCAACAAAACTCGAGGGTCCGGCTAGCTGATGTTAAAGGTACCGACATCAGGTCGGTCAGTTGGCTGAATGTCCCAATCACCTTGGGTGATGAAGAACCTGAACACCCAATGTTTGTAGTAGAACATTTTCCCTGGGATGTCATTTTTGGAATTGATGTCCTGACAACCCTACAGGGTAAGGTGAACACACCTAATGGGGCATTGAAATGCCACATCGGGACTTTCCCATTTTCTAACTTTGACCGTCAAAGCATGAGTGCTATTGCTGCTGGCGTGAAACAGTTACTGTTATCGGAAGCTTGTTCATTGTCAACACCTCTAATGCCAGAGTTGGGGGCGACTCTTGCGGAATTCCAAGTCGTATATGCATGGAAGAGGGTGAGACTGGAGGCGATTTTAATCCAATCCGGTTGCCACCACGACGTGTGCCTATTCAGTGCCAGGTTGAGCTACAGAAGATGATTAGTGAGTCGTTGGCTGACGGAATTATATGTCCCTGTCAGTCCTCCGGGCTGCCCCGATCGTCCTAGTGAAAAAGCATGACGAGAAACTTCGGTTGTGTGTTGAGTACAGGAAACTGAAGACTGTTACGCAGAAGGATTCATTCCTACTGCCTAGAATCGATGACATGTTTGATGCCCTTGCTGGATCTGCATGGTTCAACACCCTCGATTTAGCCTCTGGCTACTAGCAAGTAGAACTACATCCGGACGACCTGTCAAATCGGCCTTTACTATTCCTTCCGGATTGTACGAAATCCAAACGATGTCATTCGAGCAAACTAATGCACCCGCCACCTTCCAGCATTTGATGCGTACGGCACTGCGTGAGATGATACCCGATAGATGCCTCGTGTACCTAGATGACATCACTGTGCATGGACGTACTCCTGAAGAACACCCATCTAATGTGCCATCGAATCTAGAAAAATTTCGAGACGTCAGTTTAAAACTAAAACCGACCAACTGTAATTATTTTCAACAAGAGGTCAAATATTTGGGACACATCATCACCTCTGCCGGTGTGCGCTGTGATCCTGACAAAATCAAGCGTGTACTATTCTGGCCCGTACCTAGATCTGTCGATGATGTTCGTAGTTTCCTCGGTTTAGCCTCTTATTACCGGCGGTTCATAGTGCGTTTAGCAGAAATCGCAGCATCCCTCAACTCCCTCTTAAACAAAAACACTACCTTCGTTTGTCCAGCTGACCAGGAAAAATTCTTTAACTGGTTACGGGAAATACTCTGTTAAGCAGCGGTTCTGACATTTCCGGACATCTTCACTGATGCAGGTAGTTTCGTTTTACATACTAATGCTGCTGAAATTCACGACGTTTCAATTTTCGTAGCAAGATCAGCTGGACTATCATTAACACTACTTCTTTCATATAGGGATTGCTTCATGATGAACTATACAATACACTCTTATGACTTCATGAAGTTCAAATCTTCTTTATGGCTTGAGAGCAAAACTATGGTATCAGATCATATCCGACCACATTTAGTGCCATAGTAGTTGCGAGTCTTTCTGGCTTCGATTGTCCCAACGTCATGTCTATCGTACGTCTGAACAATACTTCAAGGATGTTTGCTAATATGATAATTATTTTCACAGATACTAATCCTAGCACCTGTTAAGCACTGCTGGATGGAAACCTTATTCTAAATGAGTATTAAAATATAAACATACCCTCGTGAGCTCAAAATTTTATGACTCATCAACCTTGACGTACTTCTCAAATAAGCTCAAATGAATACATTCTACTTATAGGGGTCAAGTGCAGATTTGACCTGTCAGTACAGCGTCAAACTCTGTTGTTTTTGTCCAGTTAGGTGATTCTGATTCAGCTGACGCGTGGTTATTATTTTTTCAAGTAACAAAACTGTTCACTTTTCTTGATGGAGAGTATACTGTCAGAATAAAGGTCAAAATGTGACTGATTGATTTAATTACTGCTGCAGTGGAGGTTTACGTGGTTGACACTTTAGACAGCAGTTAGTCAACTGAATGCGATCAAATCAGACAGTATTCTTGTTCTTGTTGTTGTTTCAAAACTGTCGAAGTCTGACGAACGTTGAGACTATGGGCCGGTGGACACAGTGGTCATCAGATTGTCAACCCCCGCATGTGATAGTGCACATTGTCGATCTCAGATGGACTGCGTTCATCCAGACCAAATTGGTGTCAGTATAATGCACGCACGCATTTTCTTGTGACGGTGTTTTTTCGGGCTGTCGGCTATTGCACAAAGTAAACTGCTCACACGGGCCAGAACATTTGTGGCAGCAGAATAAGAAAAGATGTTAGATCCATATTAGTCACATACGTGTGAGCCGTCAACAAACGCAATCAACCATTGTCTCATACAATAGATAATATCAATTCAATAGGAAAAAACGCTTACGCTCACGTGTTACAAGTGTAAATGCTAACAATGACTGAAAATCACTTCAAACCAGATTGCTATTTGCTTAAAAACATTGGCCAGAGTGGGCTGTTTCTATATGTAGACCATTGCGGTAGGTCTGTGGCTGATGGGTTGGCATGACATGTATTTCGAGAGTATTCAAAATAAAATTAAATCAAATTACATGCGTGGTTTGCCTTCTCACTAGGTCAAAGGTTGTTATTGATATCAGGGGTTTCACTAACTGTTCAACATTGAACACCATCCTACAAATCATCCGCTTTTTTCAAAGGCAAAGTTGTCGGACGTACCGATTTCGCCGTCCATAAATCGTACGTACGACCGTTTCTTTTCCCAGCTCACCAGGTTTCCAAATCGGTTCCTCTATCACTCCTCTCTTTCACAAGTAATGGGGCACAATGCAAATCATAACACAAACCAAACCACTTTTGTCTGCCTCGCAATGTTAACAATTATTTCTTGATCCAGCGCGCTACAGAATACCTCCACTGAGCGTTGTGTGCTATGAACACGAATGGCGTAAGAGTTATTTGTTCAGGAACCCAGCATATGGGATATGCGTGTCAAAATGATAACAGTCAAAACACTCACCTGTGTCCGGTACTGGGCCCAGACCGTCACGATTGCCAAAGACGCCAATGTTCAGTTCATTTACGTACCG
>LUCH01008080.1:0-15512 GCA_013368495.1 Paragonimus heterotremus | reverse complement strand
AAATTGAGGGACGTTGAACGGTCGAATACATAAAACAGGCGACATAAGTAAGGGCCAGCGGCAGTCGTCGCCATTACCCAATGATTTGGTCGGTCCCCGTCTGATGTTGACAATTTTGAAAGGAATGGGGCTGATTGCAACGACATGCATGCGTACCAAATTGCCGGTGGTAATAGCACATACTTTTATCGAACTGTCGTACGCGCGTCCTGCTTCGTGGGCGGGACTTTAAGCGTGCTGGTGACCGTTTCCCAGTTGGCAGTTTCGTTAGGGAACATCTGTGAAGACTGCCCTTCTAGGTTTCAGACGTCTTGCTGGAGGGTATCGCGGCCGCAAGTCGCTTGCAACCGAGCAATTTGCTGAGGGGCATAATTGTGATGTACCTGGTCAGCCAACTCTGTTAGGTTGATCAACGATGTGTCCTTCTCCAAAACAGTCAATGTGTGACGGAGTTCGCGTGGTAGGTTCTGGAGCCACAACTCTCGCAACACCGGCTCGTTGACAGTCTGTTTGTTCGACAGCTGAGTCATGTGCCGAAGCAAATGTTAAGAGGTGCAGTCTCCCATTTAAACGCCGGCAAGGAGCTTGCGAAGACTGGATTTGTCAGGAGCTGCCATCCTTTTAATAATGACCGATTTGATGACATTGTACGGATTATCTGCTGGACGCTCGCAAATAATATCAGCAACTTCCGACGCCACATTCTCGGGTAAGTTCCCGACGACGTAGTTATACATCGTGCGTTGTGAGTGGATTCGCCGGAATTCAAAAATAACTTCGATTTGTGCGAACCACAGTCTAGGATCTCTACTGTCAAGCTCAGGGAGTTTAATCATAACAGTGTTCTCCGAATAGGCCGTTTCCTGTTCAGTATAGGAATTCACAGTAATCAGGGAAGAGGAAAAATTTTCTGGAGGGACTATAGGAAGAAGTCTGCGGAACAAGCAAAGCTTTGACATTACGCGTAATAAAAGTCAACACACGGGCACACAAATTTGTATGGGACTAACCCAATACAAAGGTATAAATGCCAGTATTCAATTCAAAATGCAGTGGGGCAATCTTAACCCACGCGAAACAGAAACGTCAAGGAGACAAGACGCGTGCACCAAAAGTGTATTGATAAAAAGAATGAATTCAAGCGTGTGATGTTCATTCTGTACAAGGAAAAGTGGTACGAACTGTATATAAAAATAAAACGGAATATGAAAATATGTACAATACGCTATAAATGAAGTATCCAAATTATGCAATGTGCCGAATTATTTCCAGATAACTTTGGAAGTCACAACGGAGATAAGTCCGAGGACAGATGAATTAGGGATGCGGATTCTGTTTGCCGTTAACTCTCCCAAAATCCGTACACACCTGACACAGAACGCAGAGAGGATGTAACATTCAAGCCGGCTGTTTACACGCTGATTATCCGTTACAACTACGGACCAACACTGTGGCAATGTGGAGACACTGGGGAACAGCGTTCTTACAAAGTAGGGGTTCCAACAGCAGTCACGGACGGAAACTAAAACGGCGCCGACAACACAACAGCACGCCTCATCAGCAATTCAAATTCAATTCGTGGGCGCCTGCTGGTTTCGGTCGCACATTGTGGGAGAACAAAGGACTCGCGATCTTGAAAGTGTAATTTATAATGTTAATTGAATCAACTCACATAATTTAAACGAGAGTACATGTGAATTTGACGCAGATGAAAAATACGAAAAAAAGAGAATTGTGCAATACAAAATGTTGCACAATACGCTACGGAACTCCCTCTTGGAGAGTTAGGTAGATTATGAAAACGCTCGAAGAGAAGATGAATTTCATTACTCTGAGTAGTTTGCAAAACGAACAGGTGGATTGTGCGGTCGTCCGCAACGTGTTTGTGGCGGAGGGGGATGAAAGAATTGCACGTCCTCAGCTGGAGTGGTGGAGTCTGCAAGTGTTTGTGGGGTTTGTGGGACGGAGTGGTTTGGAAGACCTGGATGGGAGGAAGAGGTACTCACAGCCAGAAGAAGAGGAGGAAGAGGCAAGTCTGCAGGGTCAGCATAGGTCACTTTTAAGCAATCGACGCTTACTGAATCGCGAGTGCCGTTACGGTTGGCGGTGAAATACTCATCTTTGCGTTCAAGCACTCTAAACGGGCCGTTATAGAGTGGCTGGAGGGACTTCATTTGTGCGTCAACTGTGATAAACAAGGAGGGGCAAGTGCGCAAGTCCTCGTGTACGCGAGTCTGACTCGGGTGGTCCCCGTCGGGGTTGGCTTTAACCTGCTCATGTGTAGTTTTAGACGAGTGACGTATGAGGTTGGGTCTATCTTGCCAGTGATTCTAGAATCCGTAACCATTTCGCCTGGCATGCGTAAGGTGGTGCCACAGACGAGTTCAGCCGGGGTGTGGCCGATGTTTTCTTTGACGGTGTTACGGATGCCAAGTAGGATGAGTGGCGGGTTTTCCGACCAGTTTGAGGCAGATGTCTTAACACGGATAGCGGCTATAATTTGACGGCGAAAACGTTCCACTAGGCCGTTTGATGCTGGGTGATAGGCGGTTGTTCGGAAGTGTTCACAGCCGAGTAAGCGCTGCAGGTCGCGAAACAGCGTGGATGTGGACTGGTAACCGTGGTAAGTAGTTATGGATGTAGATACGCCGAAAGAGGATATTCAGGTTACCGCAATCGTCCGTGCGATGTCCTCAGCTGAGATGCCGCATTTGGGCTTTACTTGCGGCCGTCGTGTGAAACGATCAATGCACGTCAACAAATGCGTAAAGCCGTTCAAGGTGGAGGTGGGCCCACGACGTCAATGTGGACGTGTCTGAAGCGGATGTCAGGTACACTGAAAGTGCTAGGTGGGGTGCGGGTGTGGCGGTGTACCTTAATTCGATGACAGGACAAACAACGCTTGGCGTATTCACGTATGTGTTTGGCCGGACAAAACGGTCGGTGATAACTTTGACGGTGGACCGGATGCTAGGGTGGGAGATAGAGTGGAAGAGGCTGAAAATATTTAGCCGGTAATTAGAGAGGACATAAGGTTGACGTTTACCGGTCGAGATGTCACAGTATATTTTGGAGTCGCATTGCAAGAGCGGTAGCTGAACAAACTTCAGATACTTGTGAGAGCGCAACTGATTGAATTCTTCGTCGTTCTGTTGTGCCGCCGCTATGGCTTCTAAGTCGATGGGAAATGTTGACAGATGATGAATGTGTGCGCGAGATAAGGCATCTGCGACCAGGTTGCTGGGGCCATCATTGTGGCGGATGTCTGTCGTGAACTGTGAGAAAATCCAAGTGGGGGGTTTCTCTCGGGGAGTATCTGTCTGGAGAAGTGTTGAAAGCGTGTGTCAACGGCTTGTGGTCTGTGATGATGGTAAATTGACGTCCTTCCAACATATGTCGGGAATGCTTGACGGCAAGGTAAATAGCTAACAATTCTCTGCAGAAGGCGCTGTACCTCGTTTGGGCAGGTTGTAGCATTCGGGAGAAAAAAAGATAGCGGTCGGATTTCATCACCAATGACTTGCTGCAATACTGCGCTGACAGAAGACTGGGATGCGTCGGTCTCTAGAACTAACCACGCATGTTCATCAGTACTCAGATAGTCGAGAGATGTGGCGTTTGACAAGGCCTGTTTGACGGATGTAAAAGCGGTGGTGGCCTCTGGAGTGAAGATGAACCGTTTGGCGTTATTCTGCGGCAAATCAGTCAATGGTTTAAGCATGGCCGTGCAATTGGGGATAATCAACAATAGTAATTGACAATCCTCAAAAAATGACGGAGGCTTTTGATAGACTGAGGCAATGGATAATCCGAAATGGCGTTGGCTTTCTCCGGTAGCGGTATGATGCCGTCCTTATCGATGCAGTGACCGAGAAAGTCAATGGAGTAAGCGCCAGAAATGCATTTGGTTGTATTGCTGGTCACGCCGTAGTGGTTTAGACGCTCAGACAGATTTCAAGTGAGACAGATGCTCCTGCTTATTGCTGTTGGCAACCAGTATGTCATTGATGCAAACAAACACAAAGTCCACCACACGTAGGACTTGGTCGATGAAGCTTTGAAAGGTTTGGGCGGCGTTCCTGAGGCCGAAGGGCATACGAACGAATTCAGACAGGCCAAACGGAGCTGTCATTGCTGTCTTGGTGATGGCATCAGGGGCCACAGGAATCTGGTGATGTGTCTTGACCGAATCTACTTGGGAACAGATCTCTTTTCCAGATAGTTTGATGGAAAAGTCACGAGTGTGCGGAATAGGATGGCGATCAGGCACGGTTGCGTTGTTCAGCGCTCGGTAGTCGCCGCATGGTCTCCGGTTTTCCGCCGTCTTCTTAGGGACCATGTGTAGAGGCGACGACCACGGGCTGTTTGAAGGACGAATGATACCGAGCCGCAGCATTTCCGCAAAATCCCCTTTGGCGACCTCCAGCTTATCTGGCGGCAGTCGGCATGGATGCGCAAATCTGGGTAGTCCTTTGGTGATGTTTCGGTGGACAGCGTCATGCTTCGGCATTGTGGTATTGGCTGCTGGCTGGTAGATTCCGGGAAATTGTTTCAGCAGCACCGCATACTGGTTGGCCTCTGGTAAAGCCGTGTAAACTCCGATCGAATTGACGGTGGTGGTTGCGCCTTGAACGCACAAGGTACTGTTGCAGTCCACCAGTTCTCGGCGGCTGAGATCAACAGCCAAACCGTACTTTGTGAGAAAATTGACTCCAATGATTTGGTGTTGGACGTCAGCAATGATAAAAATCCAGGGAAAACCTCGGCGCAGCCCGAGGTGGATCGTCAAGAGGTGTTGGCTGTAGATCGCGGTTTTGGAGTTGTTAGCCACCTGTAGTGTGTACTGCGCGGGCTTGAGGTCGCACTGAAGTTCACCTGGAGGTATAGCGCCGACCTCTGCACAGGCGTCGATGAGAAAACGGACTCCAGTAGAGTTGTCGTGGATGTAGAAGAGGCGACTGTTGATTTGGCCAGCGGCAGCCGTCGACATTACTGGCTGGCTAGGTCGTTTCCCTGATTCGCATTTCCCTTAGTGAGCGGACTGGCGTATGCACAGGGCTGCGTGCAGTTGCGGTAGTTGTTACCGAAAGGTTTACGTCAATAACAGACGTCAGAAGTCTGGAAGTTAGAAGTGGGAGGTCGTGAGCGAGATCGGGATCGTGTGCGCGTGAGGTTACGACTCTTTATAAAGCGTCCAGCTGAGTTAATCACAGCAGGTGTCAGCTGAGACATCTGGCGTTGGAGGTTATCGAGGGTATCTTGTTGTGGGTCAGTGGGAGGGGAAGGATGTGGTGAAAATCTACTCGATTCACCGTTCATCCAAACCCCGACACAATAGGAGTTCTAACAAGGAACCAATCCAAACGTCGCGTTGAAGATATTACAACAGGATTGGACGAACAGTCTCAATGTTACGTCCTCTGTGATTCGCTTATTTCTTTATTCTCTATTACACCGATTAACGTTCAGTTTGTGACTTTGCATGTGCTAATACGATCAACCAATGAGTGACTACGATTTCTTTAATACTGTTGTACATCCATAAATTCGGCTTCTTATCTCATGAATGCGAACTGCTTACAGCAACTAAAACGAGGTCTTCTCCTTATTACTTGCGTGGGAGGTTTCACTCCGAGTACGATTTCGAGGGCTATTCGAAGTCCCTAATTCCGAGTATTACAAAGGATCACGTATATGGCTGATGGAACGTTAGAAGAAACATTCATGGACCTTGTCTGCTATTTCTGCTAACTTCTCCAGCGGTGTGTCGGGGTATTGTACAGACAAAATTACCGAGGTGTTAAGCGAGGGACATTTGGTCCATAGTTGCCTTAAGATGGGATCGCTTATGCTGTTATCGCCGACCAGAGATCTCATGTGGCGGAGTAACTGAGATGGGGTGCGATCACCCAACTGGGCACCAGAAAACAACTGTTGCAGCTAGGCTTTGTCCGAAGCCGTAGTACGCTTTAGAACTGCACTTTCCAGTTTATCATACGGGGATTTTTCTGGCATGGGACCGAGTATATCAATTACCTCGGAGGCGATTTGAATGGGCAACTGTGTATCGACGTAAGAGAACGTAGTGGCCTGAGAAGTAATCTTCCGAAAGCGGAAAAATGCTTCTATCTGAGTAAACCGAACGCGGAGGTTAGAAATAACAAACGCGGGCAGTTTAAGATTATTAGCGCTTTCGGAAAATAAACCAGTGTTAAAAACAGAACCGTTGCAAACTACTGGGAGTTCTGACCTTAGCGATAACGTAATCTGAAACAAGGTATATATGTACAATGGGCTAGATGAAAAAATTCTGGCTCACCAATTTATGTAAAGAATCTAAGCGCTATATACATTTCGGTTGTGAATAAGAAATCAAAAAGTGTTAAAAAATGGAAATAACTGACTCACAGTAGTTCGTGAAGGTGCGTTGTTTAAAGTTCCGCCACACAGAATGAAGTATCCAAATGATGCAATCCGCCGTATTATTTCCAGGTAACTTTGGAAGTCACAACGGAGATAAGTCCGAGGACAGATGAATTAGGGATGCGGATTCTGTTTGCCGTTAACTCTCCCAAAATCCGTACACACCTGACACAGAACGCAGAGAGGATGTAACATTCAAGCCGGCTGTTTACACGCTGATTATCCGTTACAACTACGGACCAACACTGTGGCAATGTGGAGACACTGGGGAACAGCGTTCTTACAAAGTAGGGGTTCCAACAGCAGTCACGGACGGAAACTAAAACGGCGCCGACAACACAACAGCACGCCTCATCAGCAATTCAAATTCAATTCGTGGGCGCCTAATGGTTTCGGTCACACATTACGAGAAAACACAGGGCTCGCAACACTGCAGATGTAATTTTGGCAATTCTCCGTTTCACGGGATTCGTTTTGAAAGTTGCTCAAAAGGCAAAACCGTCCTTTTGGCGCGAATCCTCGGTTTTAGAATATTTTTCGTAATTTCAAAATCGGAATCTCGGGCAAAGTACCTACAATACATTGGTTGTAAATAAGCGTCGTTGAGGGAAAAATCGGAATACGTTGAATAAGTCCCACAAGTATTGGCTCGTAATGAAACTTTTCCCACCATTTTCGCGAAAATGTCCCGCTATTGGCATCAGCTCACTCTTTCAAGTTTTATAAATGCGGTCATTGCAACTTTTGAGCTGAAATACGTCATCCTATACTTCGAGAGTGCCTTATTTTGCGGCGTTTTGAAAACATGGTTGAAATGGAAATATACGACCATACAGTGTCGGCGTTGCATTTCAACAAGAGCACTAACACATTTGATGGTGAGACATGTATGACAACATATCCAGCTATTTTGTCTATTCGACATTTATGCTATTTCTTTTTGGTTGCAAGATTCCAGGTAGATACTGGTCGATGAAACGTTGCTCTTAGAAATGGCTGGTAATGGATATATCATATGGCTGTTTTCACTTTCGGTGTTTATTGAACCGGGTAAGAGCGGGGTATCAAGTCCAATTCTATCACCAAGACTCGTCAGAAGTGAATTCTACCCATTTTACTACATCGTTTCCAACTAATTTGATATCGCGTGGCGTTAACAGAGAACCATATACGGAAACAGATGAAATCAAGCTGCCTATGGATTACATCTCAGCCAGCCACACTACGACGTTTAGAACGCCAAGCATCTGTCGCGGTGCAGGAAAATAGACCAATTATTGTGGCAGTCAACGGAATCAAAGAAGATGATTACCGTGTACCCTTAACGTCTCAAATACAGGTTATTCATCACAACCCGCACGTGTTCGTTCTCCAAGTTGTTCATGGTAAAATGATACGGAAGGAGCGGTTATTAGCGTGAACATATACTGCATACCAAAACGTCCATCATGGCTTCAGTCAGTCGGGTGGAGCAGCCATTGTTGTGGACGTATACCGCACACCCTGAAGTTATTCATAGCTTAAGTGAACCAGGTTGGAATAGTCACCAGTGTAAACGCATACCGCATTCATAGACGTTATACATAACCTAAGTCAATCGGGTGGAGCAGCTACTATTGTGCAAGTGTATCGCAACCTGTGACGTTGTTGATAGTCTAAGTCAATCGGATGAAACATCTTCCAGTTTGGACTCATACTGAATTCTGTGACGTTATTCATAGCTCAACTGAATCAAGTTGAAATAGCCACTATTGTAAACGCACACTGCATATCCAGACGTTGTTGAACAGCTAGTAGTGTAAACCTACACTGCATACCCTGAAATCATTCACAGTACAAATGAATCAGGCCGGAGCAGCCATTGATATGGGCGCATACCGCATACTCAGACCTTCTTTATGGACCAGGCCAGCGGGACCAAGCTAGCGAGTTCATTCTCTGAATATATCAAATTCAACAATGTTTGATAATGAATCCATGTATATTGTAATATACACAACTCTTCTGTGTGATATAAGGTGGGGAACAGTTTGGCGAGTTGGCTCGCGGAATTTCCCTTTCTGGGTATGACTATGAAGTGGTACTTGGCAAACAGCCAGGTTCCTACATTGACGATAGACTGAAAGTGTAATGTGTACACTGCAACCAGCCTACTCGGGTATGTCTTGAATACTTTCTGCATATACAATTCGTTAACCTTGGAAAACTTTGAGGTGAGGATCTAAAAGGTGAAGGTGAGCAAGCGATAGATAGAAAAACCTGCTGACAACACCCGATAATGAAACTTAACGGCAGTGGAAGTCAATATGCGAGAAAGCAAACAACTGCCATCTCAACAGTTACGGGGATTCCGTTTTCGCCACAAAATCTCTTGTACGTGCGAGTTGCATGGCTGTCGATTACATCGAGATAGTGATCTAGAGTGCTTCTTTGTAAACGAAAATGTATTCTGAACGATAGAAAATAAATGACGTGAAATAGCTTTATCTTTCGGTGTGCTTAAAGGTCTCTAATGGTGGACAAGTGGGTATGCGCTAGATCCCCGTCCATTAACAATTTTGAACGCCTTTCCTGAAAACCAATCAAAACGCTTCGTTAGGTGTGAACACGAGGTTAAATGAAAGCAACTGAATCACAATAGTTCCTAAATGTGGTTTGTTTAAGGTTCCACTACAGGGAATGAAAGTTTCCAATGGATGCGATCCGTCGTGTTGCTCCAAAGAGGTTTGGAGTTCACAACGAAGATAATCGTGACGACAGATAGATTCGGAGATACGCTGGAATAAACGCTTGACTGCCTTAGCCTTCAACTCTCCAGACATCAGTACGTAAGCGACAAGAAAAGCAGAAAGAAGACTGGACTCGCGACCTTGGAGATAGATATTTTGTTACTGAATCGTTCGACTCACAGTGATTAAACATCAAGTGTACATGTGAATTTGAGGGGGGTGAAAGGTGTGAGGGACACTAAAAAGAATGAAGCACAAAGTGCTGTACAAAAAGCAACGAAACGAAATTACGTTGCATGAACCTCCTATACTTCTGGTAAATAGTTGACACCTAATGACGATCTTTTATCTTCTGTTGAACGTAATTAATATTGCGCAAAGGCACAATTACACTGGAAAACAGATCACCACAACCTACCGGCGTCCTAAGTCAAACCAAGTTGGACATAAGCATTTATGATAGATTAATGCACTAAAAGAAAACGAGGAAGTCAGACATAAAAACGTGTAGGTACTAACATCAACAACAGAAGTAGAGACATTGCGGGAAATATACCGTATCGAATAATCTCATGTACTCACTGTGAAAAATCCGTTTATATATAACAGTCCCATTTTGCCGCATTAAAAATGGTGCTGTGTGCTGCCTGGATATTTGCACTCTTGTTAAAAACAATCTTTCGTCATGATTTTCGATCAAAGCATCATGTTGGCTTTCCTAATCGATTTTGGGTTCTGAAAATGCTTCCATCGGAAGTTTCATGATGAAATACATATTCCCATCTACAGAAATACTCAATTTCGTTTGGTTTTGGAGGCTCAATTGAATTTGTAATTCTTGCCTGGTTTGCGTTTGCATTGCACTGTACACGAACTATCGCGGTAATCCCCAATGAAAGCTGTGCCGCCACGTTTTTTGATTAGTTATTCAGTCGAATCGTGTGTACAGCCTGGTTCCCTGACAGTATTTGCGGTGGAAAACGGTCTACGTCATCACATAGTTGTTTCTACTCTCGGTGTGGTGTAAGCATGGGTAACACGTCCCATGTGTACGTGAGTCAATGCTCACTCAGCTAACAGAAAGTGACCAATTTCAATGCTCGTTAGTTATCCGATGAAAACATTGATTCCCACTCCTACCATTTCAGTTACAACTCTCCTATCTTCGTATCATAGACGCTCATGATTTCGATGACTGTTGATCCATGTTTCCGCCGGTTGCAGAACTCACCGACGACTGTCAGTATGTTATCTCATTTTTGGCTAGGCCTGGAGGAGATCATTATAACTTATCCCCAATGGTTTAAATACAGATTTATTCTGATTTCTCCCGTTTACTCCTTATCAACGTTGACCATAGCTTAAGTGAACTGCACGTAGCAGCTACTAGCATGCAAACACGCTGCATACTTAGGCGTTGATCATAGCTTAAGCAAACCGGACATGACAGCCACCAGGATGAACGCACACTACATAGCTTCAGCGAACTGAACGGAGCAGCCACTGGTGTGAACGCAAAACATCCAAGATACTACGTAATCTGCGGCCAGCTTCCGTTTCTCGGCTTCAAGACAGCCTTCTGGTTTGCACACCTCGTCACCCAAATCTAGTTCTGAAAAATGCAGAATAGTTAAAAGAAATAACCTTTCGACTGCAGTTACTACGACAGCCCCATAATTGTACACATCCTTACCACCAGCACCGTAACACCGTATTCCAAACATGAAGTAAAATCACGCTGAAGAATTTACCTTCTTCTGGTAGTGTACTCGCCCGGCGCTGAAATGTTATTAAAATCAGGCCACACGGATGACCCTTGGTCTGACAGCCGTGGAGCTCTTGAGGTGGCACACTGGGATCTTCAAGCGGGCACATGGACGGGTGCGTGCGATGATGGGGCTGTCGTATTAAATACAGTGGGCTGAACATCATAATGTGATGCTACGGATTCTGTCAGAAGGTGAATTTTCTCAACTGTTCTGTATTTTTCAAAACTGGATTTAGGTAACGAGTTGTGCAGAAATGTGAACAGTGTAGGCGACATTATTCCGTTTGAAAAGATCACATATCTTGAAATACCCCTTTCACACCAGGGCAATCCCCCACAATCTTGTTCCACTGAGTATTCAAGAACAGCATAACATTCACAGCGTTCATGGTGGTCTGTCCTGGGAACAGACAAAATACAGTCAACTTATTATTCCTCATCCGAAGACATGTTGGAGTAAGCCGATTAAATTATCCAATTATTTCGCTTTCAGCCGACCACCACAATAAACACAGACGAATGGAGATCCTACAGGCTCTGTATACAGAGCTTTGGACGAAATAGCTCATTACGAGCATTGGGTGATTAATCATTCAAAAACTTTCATGGATCCTGAGAAAAGCGTGATTCATTCACAAAATATGGAAAATCTTTGGTCCTTCGCTAAGAAGCATTCTCATGCCATATCTGGATCAAACGAACGGCAGTTCCAGTCAAACCTTCAGGAGATCATTCGTCGAAAACAAAATCTTCGAAAAGTGATTGGCAAACTGCCGTTCACTTTGCTTCATTTTAAGAGGTTGTCAATTATACAATATACGTCGACATTATTACACGCGTTTGTTATTTCAATTCATATGCCTTGCGCTGACGTTGGTGACTGCTCTGTCCAGTTGTCTTAAGCCACGTCCAACGCCTAATTATGCCGCATTTCCTCACGATAAAAGCTGCTCTGTCCGGCTGATTTGAGCCCTGATTAACGCTTAAGTATGCAGCATGCGGTCGCATTAGTAGCTGCTCTGTCCAGTTGACTAAAGCTATGATGGACGTCTAACTGTGCCGCATGTGCTCACGGTAATATCTTCTCTGTCCGGTTCACTTAAACTGTGCCAAACTGTACCCCATGCTTGGACACATATAACTGCTCCGTCTATTTGCCATACCTCCCGAGTGCAGCAAAACCATTTCCTATGCTGAAACACATAGGTGGACGAGCAAAGTCACTGGGGACGAAAACGTTGGGATGAAATCTTGAATTATGTATTTGATAATTGTGGATAAGTGTACATACTACCTCCGCTTTTTCCAGTACAGAATGTAGCCTTTGGTTTCCACGTGTAATGGGTGTCCTCTCGGATGAGTAAAACCGTGTACCAGATGAAGCCCCCATCACGGTGTCGTTCATCGCATCTGATATCTGCAAGAAATTTAAGTGCGCATATGCGAAGAAATTCACTTTATCCAATCACCTCAACAGGACAATCGTTCAAGCTGATGCTGATTGGCGCTTTCTTCGGCCCGTGTGCAAGCGGTACACTGTCAGCGGACCGGCCTAAGTCGACGTTCGTTGTGGGTAGTTTGTACGCCTGGCTTCCCGTCCTCAATGGGGGAGTGCAAACAACGGCTGAAGTAGAGGGAACTAACAAAAGTAAGGATTCGAGACGTGCACTTACCAGGCGACTGAGGTTGAAGCTGTTTGCTACAGAATGGACGCTCGTTTATATCTGCCATTTGAATACATTTGGAGTGAGAAATCAGCTGATCGGCATCACATCAATGGCTATTCATCTTTTCGGGGTCAGCGCACTGTCCACACGGTAAACCCGATTCAAGCTCTTTCATCCACCTCGGTTGCACACCGCTCACAGTGGAGTACGTGGGGAAGTCGTACGAAGGTAAACCAGTCTTAGCATGCTTCGCTGTCTTGCTGGCAAAAGCGATGATACTGTTAAAACAAGTCACAGCCGTGCAGTTTTTGATGTACAAGATGCAGGGCTTTATGGTGACGGTTGAAGTTGGCCGCAGCAAACGGCCAAAGCTGTGGGCCTATCAACCGTTGAATTGGCAAGTTGTACCCTGGAGCCAACGCTCATGAATGGGGACGTGACTTCTGTGAAGGGAAATGAAAACTACAAAAGACTACCGGAGGGGTGGAAATGTTTCCGAAACACCGACGGAGTGTGTATGGACGGAAGCCACATTTTACGGTAAAATGTACATTCACTTGTGCCCCCAATACTATTCACGAAGAAAGCGTCGCTGTCTTGGTGCACACAAAGCTGCCGTGATCGAGGTGATTACTGGAGAGCTGCTTGTTTTGCACTCAGATATTGTTTCTAAAGGGAGTCGTGGAGTCCGCCATTTTAGATGCTTTTGCACAAGATGGCTTGCGAACGTAATCGTTCTGTGAAGAATGTTCTTCACGTACCAATCGACATCCACAACCTCACGATGATCGCACCCATAGATCGTTTGTATTTCGTACTCTGGCAGCAGCCACTCACTGAGAATCCATATTTTCTGAATGGTGACGGATAGGAAGTCCCTTGGGTGCGTCTTCTTCTTCAACCGTCCGTTTGCGTTTTTCAACCTATTATTCGTGCGATTGCCAAGGTGGGCAACATCACTGCGTATGGATGGCCCACTTCAGCTTGATGTACAGCCAATTACACAACAAATTACTCAGATACTTCCTGTCCGTTCGGCCGACGATATACAAATCACGTTTGAACCAACGGTGAACGGTGTAAAAGTGCAACCCACTCTTCCTCATCGTCTGCGTAACAATCCGGTGGAAGAGAAAACGACTGCGAAAAGAGTTTGTCTGTTAACAAACATGACGGACGAATTTTGCCCATTTACATGCTTACGTACGGCATCACGTACATAAAAGTGACACAATAAGGTGTTGTGGCAGAACGCCACATGGACTTCCCTCATTTGCACAGCCATCTTATCCATAACAAATGTTTCCACCTCAGTGTGATCGTCCATCATTTTCCGAAAAATTTCGAAAAGTCTGCGTAGTGAAGCATACTTTACACTACGAACGTACCCGTACATCACGGGTCGGCCGTGTCCCATACCGTCTCTCGCTGAGAATTGATATAACTTCCACCTTCGAAAGTATGATGAAATACAATGACATATTTTTGCCAGTTTTTCTCGTGAGTGACATCCACATTCACCACATGTGAGAAACGTCGGAATAGTTCAATCTGCGTTCGCTAGGCGAAGCAGATGTGCGTATATCTGTTATTTTCAACTCTCGTAATGCACACCACACCGATCGCGCTAATTACCGAGAGCACCTCATCAAGGTTCTCCAACGTTCCGTGACCAATATTACGGTACAAACTCACTTGATATTGCAGACATTAATTTGCGGCGGCTGTTTTCAATGTCAACAGTTGTGATGAACTTCCAAAAAACATCAGCCACATACTGCCTAATGTCAGCAATTGGTGTATTGTACTGAAACAGACTTCTGCATTCGTTCAATTCACCGAATGTGAGTCCAAGATTCGTAGGATGGGACTCACATAGCAGACTACTAACGGGGTAGTTGTGCTCCATGTTTGGTTGGCGGCGTCCGAGACGGATTAGCCTGTCACAGTGACCGGAGCCAAAGGACGCCTGTGCTTTAAACCAACACCCCAAGTGGCGTGCGCTGCACTGCTTGCGGTTCTACTCACACACCATGTATCTCGTGTAAACCCGAAGGAATAAGACCAGCAGGTGTGTGAGTGAAGCCTTTGTGTCAAGCCGGTCATTGCTGGTTAGCCAATTGAATGGCTAGCAGGGAAAGGAAACCCTTATCTCTCGGAAAATAAATAGTGAGAGAGACTGCAACAGTAAGATCTGTACCAGGGAGAAGGATGTGTGAAATGTAATACAAGAAGCATTTCAGTATACGAGTGCACGTTAGTGCGATCCAAAGAGGAGGAAGTTGGAAAACGAAACTCAGAGTTGAGCTACCAAAAGATCAAGCGAACGATTCATCATTCAATACACCAAAAACGCCTGAGAAAAGAGTAAGTAGATCACAGACACCCATGTTTCTAAAAAGAGGAACAGATTAGTTGCCAAATGACCATGGTCTTGATCGATGCAACCATTAACAAAAACAGAACGAATATGCTGATATGACCCACCTGAGTCTAGCGTACTCGTTGTCTCTTCGCCGACGGTGCACTATGAGTACGTTGGTGACCTACTAATCCAAGGCGGCCAACGCATTCGCGGCCGCACATATCGCAACGCCATAAAGTCATATCACCACGACCTATGGCACCGATGGTTCCCTTGCGTACTGCGCGCTAGTTGTGCTCCAACTGGAAAGAGCTCAAACACAGGCAATCACCTCGTCGGAACACATGAAATCGCAATCTGCTGCGCGTCGCGGGAGCCCATTCGTGAAAACTAACGTTAGTTAACCCACTAGACACGTCACACACTACTGCATACACTTCTACGCCTTTAGTAAGTCGTTCAACGACGATGAATTTACACGGATTCAAGAAACCATGTCGCCTTACCTTGTCGTGCTTCAGATCAGCTTTTGACCTACGGCTCTCTCCACGAACATAAGT
>LUCH01008079.1:0-20279 GCA_013368495.1 Paragonimus heterotremus | reverse complement strand
GAGGACGAAACGCCGCTTAATCAATTGCAAGGCACTTACCGACTACAGGTCACGGTTTCAACGTCGCATCTTTGTTTAATATCTTGATGAACGCCCACAACTCACAACTATTCAAGTATACTGAAGCTTTGTTTATCCACTGTCAACAGCCGGCCCTATACCCACAAAAACAACTGATCGTCAACATTTGTTTACTGTGTATTTGACCGTGAGTGCCAATCTTGATCCAGCCTGACTTGTCCTTTTGACCGTTTCAATGAAGTCTTGTTTGGTTTTGTTTCCATTCTAGTCACACGTTTACGACTGACGAGAGTGTGCGAAATGAATTCATATCGTAATTTATGTCTTCTGACTATTCTACTCAAATGGTTAAAAGGGACTCAATGTTTCAAATTTCTATGCTTTGGTGGTAATTAGCAGTTCTCAGTCTGAATAAACCATTCAATTCAGCACCTAACTGACCACCATGAAGTAGTTAAGCCGTGCAAATCTTCATAAGTCGATCCTATCGCTTGTCGCATTTCACTAACCTACCAAACCAGGCTCGTCCAAATGTCTGTCAGGCTAGCCAACAACTAGTGATAACTCAACGTTATAGAGCACCTAGTGTGCCTTGTTAAATCAAACGTCTGCCTGAGTAACACTTTCGCTCACACTAGACTGGATTCACATGCTTATCACGTGTTGCATATTAGAAGCTCAGACAAATCCTGGATCGTGCTCGGTAATGGTGCCGGATGTTGCGGAATCTTTGGAAGCAGAAATTTAGAAATGGCATGAGCTGTGTTGAGATTCTTTAAAAATCAATGGACGAATTTTCAGAAAAACGTATGGCGAGCTGTAGGGATACAAATCTGGCGAATAGCATAGAAATCTTTTGTGTCACTGCACATGCTACAAAACAGAACCATTGTGGGTGGGACAAGTGCTTTTCGTTTCAAGCCGATAGACTATAGTGTGTGACGTATCGAGTATGCACTACGTTTACGCCTGAAAATAACCACCGAACTAAGAACAGTTAGACGACTAAAAAAGATTGAGTCGGGCGTGCTCATTCTCCAAATGTAAGCAGTGTAAACGCTGTGAATGTGACAGTGTTTTGTCTGTCTACCCTATCTTTTCTTTAGCTTTTCTGGTACACTGTACTACGAAGGTTTTGGTTGAGTTCTCAGTCCGCATCCAAAGTTATTTACCGTCATAATTTTATATGGAAAGCATTATATGTACGTACGGAATTTCTGATTTCTTTAAATTTTCAGCACATTTATTCCAGTTTGGATCTTAGGATTGAAGTCTCTCTGTTTTGTTTTCGACAGACAGCTGTTTCATTTTAACACTAGCATACTATCTGGCTAAACCATACTGACTGGCCGGACTATAAAGAGCGCCTTTCTTAGTTCTACGGTGGATGTGAAATATGTGAGTGGAATTTCAAATCGTAAAGCACAGGCCGTTTGTGGTAGATCATTTGGGCAAACCTACTTTGAATGTGACCAGTGTGACAGACTAATCCGGAAACAGATGTTGTTAACCCTGTGGACTTAGGCGATTATGAGTGTGCGCTGATATCCCTGGAGTGTTTCAACGGTTCACTCGATCAACACAGGTTGTCACCGACAGTACCTTCTGCCGAAATCGTCCAACAGTTTTTAAATGCTGTGAATATGTCCATTTATGGTCATGGGAGAAGGAAGCATATCAAACAAACTTGTTTCAAAGTGTTAGCCTGCGGTTTGACGGTTTTCTTTCTTTCCCATCTCGTTGTTGTTTGGTTTTTAACAAGTCGTGTTATCGACTCACGCAATACCAATGCATTTTAATTAGAACTAGAGGCAGAACGACAGGACATTCGTGGTTTAACTGCTGCATAAAATAACGAGACCGGATGTGGTTGTTATGCCCTGCACACTAAGTTTATCGAGTTTCTATAGATACTTCATAGATCCCGGTTACCTTCCTACAGCAACAGCATTCAGACAGGAACGAAGTCAAAATACGTGAACCAAATCAACAAGACAACAGATTGGCTTTTGTACATTATGGTATCGATTGTTTTTCTGTAATTTTACCAGTCTGGATTATGTGATCAGACTACAGCGTGGTATCCAGTAGAGTTATAACATATCTACCTAGAGACGTTCATGCCGGTGATGTCCAATCCGGTGTCGACAAGCTGAGAGTAGAGCCACGTGTGTGTACTCCATCCATCCTGCAGACCTCTTCTAGCCATACACCGTCAGATGCACTAGGTGCTACCTGCAACAATCTTGTCGTTTCCTTGACTGAGTCACACAGTCATGAGCAATCAGCCTGATTAAACTAAGCACCATTACCCGGAAAGATAGTGTCAAGAACACATAACAGAGCACAAGTGCGTTACAGAAGTGTGATAGCATATGAAGCAGACGTGGTAAGATATATGAGCTTTAGCTGGAGATATCTGACCATGTCACATTTGAAACTATCATAATTAAGATTCCTAATTTTTTGTTCAATATTACGCCATGCAGAAAAATCTGGTCATTGGCTTCCGTTTGAGTCATTACCAGACTCCAGTAGTATGACTGACAGATTACGCACTTGGAACCACTTTCGACCTTGGGCCGTAATATGGATTTAACATCACGTGTTACTTTCTTGGGAAAGAGCAATCCATAGATCGCGTTAGAAGTTTCTTCATACCATTCATAATGCAAAGAAAAGGGAGTTCTGGACAAAAATCAAACTGGCGAGATTAAGCTAGGCATTAACTGTGGTAAACAAGTTGAGTGTACAGTTAATAAAAACGAGTCACACAACACAGTCAAAAACCATTAGTGTGTTGATAACACCTCCGTATCCTTAATGGTAAGATTTTGGAACCGTGAGAACAGGTAGCACAGTCACATGTTCAAAAGCTTCTGGTGGTCATCGTCCTCTTGCTCCTGTTCATCCTCATCACCATTCTCACTACCCCGCTCATCATCATCAATGCCAATAACACTGATGCATTCATGATTGATACTGATGTTCAACTGCAAAACAGTCATGCGGAAAAATAAAAGCCTTACTTCAGGGAGTTGAAAGAAAGGAGACTTGTGACTTGGTTGATATGGATTCTATGTCCAAGGTAAAACAGTCAGTAACATATTGCCTAAATCTTTCAAAACACGCAATCATCCTGTAGATGAGAATTAAGTTGTAATGTATCCAGAGAAGTCAGTATATATTATGTCTCCAGATTGCTTTGGTAGCAATGCTTAACTAAAAGCCGCCTAACCCTTTTATCTGTCACCATGGTGTACTGATTATCCGATTAGGCACTTTCTAATAAAACCGACTAGTTATCATTTAGTATTCCAGAGGTATAAAATCACGGATTATTGCGATTAAGCACAATGCAGATCAATGGTCGAGTCGTTAATCAAGCCAAAAAAATGCTTCATACTCTAATTCGGAGTACTACGTACATTTTGAAAATTCGAAAGCGGGAAAGGAATAGACGTAACCTATGAAAATAGGTCCACTAACTTTCATATGTGAACATAGAAACTTCTAAATTTTGACTGATTTTTGTGGTGGTTGCTAACCGTTTCCGAAAGTGCGATATGAAGCTCCCAAGGCAAATACCACCAGCTTAACTCGTTTGCTTTATACAAACAAAATGTACAGTTTGTCACAACACGGAGACATAACACTACGGTTCACTTTAGAACCTATCACTTCTGAGTGAGTGTCGACGTAATCTGAATATGGTTGTCCGTAATGATTGTCTGGTCCTTAGAAAATATAACTTCCACGGGTAGGTATGATGTAGGATTGAGTAAATGTTAGGGTAACAAGCGCATTCATGTCTCTCTATTTTAACATTAGCCTTGTCGAAAACCGGAGGGAAATAGCTGCCGGGGTTTACACCAGTTATCCAACTTTAGCCTAGTAATTATCGAATATTTCACATATTTGTCTTTTTCAGTGCAGAACACAACGTGAATTTGTGCAAACGATCAGCGGCAATGCCATTTATACCAGGAGTGAAATAAAAGTCATGGAAAACATTTTTGGGCAGAAACCTTTGATGAATTGTTCTCAAGAATTTTGAAGTTCGAATCCGTTAGTTGAATAGTATAGCCAGTATGTGCCGAAAAATTCGTGTCTGACTAACAGAATATTTTGTAGGAGGATGGACGTAACATTTGCTCATATTATTAGAGACGGCATCCAAAGTATTCCTTTATTCTTTGAGTATATAGTCTTTTTGACATGTCCCTGTTATTTTTGTACACTAACCATAGGTGGCGAATACTTTTTAAGTAGCCAGAAGTCTGGTTATCTCTCTACGGTTATCAGACAGAGGGTAGTTGAAATAAGTTGCATTTGTGCAGAAGAGAACAATTAAGTGTTCGAGATGTTTTTTCAATCTCACTGGAACTTTGGTGCAAAGTGTAAGAGGTTCGCATCTGGATTGACTTTGAAATAACTTTCTATTTCCTTAGCCTTCTCTACAGCTGAAGCAGCAAACTGCTAGAGAATTCCGAACTGAATGTTGTTAGTCTACCTGGCGAGTGCTGACACATTAGTGTCTTTTGTTTCTTCGTAAACTGTTTTGCTACAAAACCGTTTTTTGTCGTCTACCGTCCACACCATCAACATTTCGTACAAAACGATGAGCCTAGTCCTACGACGTCTTTTAAAGAGGAGCCATAGATTAAAGCCTCGAACTTTTTCCTTCTGGGTATCTTTGTGGTAGCGTCTGATCAACCTCAGTATTCGTAGATTGTCTGTCTTTTTTCTCCGGTAACCTACTACTATTTTCAAATCAATTTTTTCAAAATCCGAGCTGTTGGTGATTTCCGAATCTTACAAACAGCTACAGTTTGACAGTAGCCTCATCTTGGTCTACGAGATATAAGAGACAACCTTTGTTGTCGAGATAAAGCTTCGCCTAACGCAATGATAATGACAACGAAACGGAATATGTGCGGCTGTGTATAATACCTTTCGTTAATGAACACTACTATCAATTCGGTTTTGCACAGTGGTAATGTCAGTTTTGATGAAAACAACCTCCCAACTTATAGTGTCTGGAATTCGAGCACTACTCAGTGAATGAATCACGGATTAGGGACTGCAGTGAGCTTGGTTGAGCTAAAATATGACAGCATTGTCTAGGATCTGACAAACTGTGCTTATTGCAGTTTTGATATGCTAAAACAGAAGAATGAACTATTGGAAAGATAAGCTCTTTCATACTACAGCTGTTACCAAGTGACTTACTAACGTGTAGCATACAGGCATGATAGTGGCACACTGAACCTCTGAGATTATAATTATGTGTGGAAAGATGCACATGAAACAGTTGTAAGCCAAACTGTATTGTAGTCATAACTGTACCTACTCACTGTGTGGACAGAAGTAATACAATAACGCAAAAATTCTGTATAGGCTTCAAAATACATAGTGTACAAACTCCACAGTGCAAGAGATTTTGAAAAGATTAAGGGTATTTTAGTAGTACAAGTATTCCGTGCAAGTTACATTGTACAGTTAAGAGGTGATACTATTCCAGATAGTTTGGACCTATTGACTAGTGATCTGATTCGATGATTCCGCTGTATGCCTAATACGAATGCGTCATCCTTTGGAAGTGCTATATATTCCTCAGCTGTCACCTTTTAAAGATACTGTTATTAGTTGGTTCAGCCAATAGTACGGCGGAGATATTGTGTGGCAGGTAATAAACGAATTTTGGAATATACAGGTGCTATTCAGCCGTTTTAGTATATGCAAAAATATCGTTTGAATATAGTTTATCGGCTTTGAGGGAAAAGCTGATAATAGCGATCGTTTTGTATTGCTGGTAAACCGCAGTGTACTGTTTGACTTTCAACGATAGGCTTTCAGGAGGAGGAGTTATTTATATTGCAGTTACGTTCTCACTATATGCACCTTCTCATCTTGTGGCAAATTCCAGCTTTCCACGGATGGACCGCATGCTGATTTTATCAAGTGAAGTTCAAACAAGCACGTTCCTACACGGTGCACTCATATTTGTACTATCCCTTATACCGCTTGTAACTCAACATGACACTTCAGCTTCAGTCTTTGAAACTCATCTTCACTGGTCTCCTCATAATTTGACTCATGAAAAGGTAGTCTGTAACCAATTCTGAACTGCTTTGATTTGTTAACTGAACCTACCTATAAAATCCTGCCACAACGGCAGTGAGGTGGACGACACACCACAAATCAACTTTACCTCACTCCAAAAATGTGTGCAAAAAATTCCATCCATGTAGGCGAATTTGGTGCTAGTACCTAGTACTGTTCAAAACGGTTGAATTGTCATAGATATGCACTACATGACAAAGTTCCACACACTACGTCAACTGTAGGGACTCACAAAAGACAATGAACTCTGACGAGTAGTCGGTTGAACAAGATGGACAGAGTGGTTTGTTTCAAGTTTGTGGCGCTCAGCCTGTATGGATCAGATAGGTCTGTAGAGTGCATGTCCTGACTCATACTTATTGCTCCTTAAGTGCAGTGGTGATATATCTACCCTCTCAGAATGAATAAAACAAATTGTGGAGCCATATAAAAGTCCCGATGGTGTTCGGTTATGTGAACTTTGATGAATCGAAAACGTTCGCGCGTGACTTTGATTGGACTACGCGACTAAACGCAATTCTGTCGGAGTGAGCACTTTGGCCGCAAGAGATTAAATGCATTGCTTCCAGGCAAAATGTACGAAAACGACTGATCACTGACTGTTTCGTTTCAGGATGATGAACAACAGAGTAAGTGTGTTTGACCTCCAGGCTTAGTATTTCATTTGAGGCGTGAATATTTCGAAAACCAACATGGCAGTGACTGTTCGCTTCGTGTGTACATTGCTACCTGGTCAAGCGGAAGGAGTGTGTTGGTCCCTCTTGAATTTGTCGTCAATTACTGGAATTACGACTTACCGTAGGCCCATTTACTTCTAGGGTAGACCAACCAGAATTCCCAGATATTTCAACACAATGTCCCAGTCCACCGGTAAAGCGGTCTACATGCCTTTAACTTATCTCACACCATCAACTGTTTTTCACGGTCTGATTGGTCACCTGTTCGTAATTTCAAGTTACCTCTTTCGAATCAGCTCAATTATCAGTGCTTCATGATTATTGAGCTACGAGCGATTTCGCATTTGTGACTGACACATCCAAATATGTGGCAGCAGGCACAACGATAGCGGCTCATTAGTCAACTTGGGGATTATAATCGATCGGTACACAGAAGCAGTTGCATGCACTTAGAAGTGTGGCAAGCAAAAACGAAGGAAGAGCCATACATTTTACAAGTCCGGTCAGTGCTGTCCATGTGATGCTGACTGATCAAGTTAATTTGTCTGTTGACAAGTGTATGCTTGTTCGTTAGTATCCATACGACTCTGCGACAACTTTGGTCTTCCAAAAACAATAACCTAGATGCTTTGAACAGCAGTTGTGCTTCATTTTAGTCTGTGTGGAGTGAATTTTGGTTTATTTGCATAATTCAAGATCTAGCCTAAAGAATCTTTAATCATTTACAATCCGATACTCACGTTTATTTTCCTACGGAAACAAGGTCACCGAAGGAGAAATATGGGAATAATTATGGTTCATAATTGTCACATATAAATCTTATAGAAACACCTAACATTTGTGATTGTATAAATTACTCGGTTTCGTCAGAAAACACTAGACCGCTAGCACCACTGCTGCGAATGTGAACTCCTATATACTTTACTAGTCGTGGTATTAGTCAAATTGTTCGCAGCTGCAACGTGCTCAGATTGTTAGGACTGGAATAATGTTTGAAGCCAGGGCCGAATAGTTGAGATTAGTATCAGCACACCCGTTAGAAAGTTACATACAGTAAGCGCGGAATTCAGAGTCTTTTATCCTAGGGAGTCTGTCTGTCATAGAACACGAAACCACTATGACATCATGGCTTACTATCATGATAACTGTTCACAACTTACAAGTTTTAATCTTTCATGAAGCAATTTTGATCAAGTGTTGGGAAGTATAAATCTTTAACTGTTGCAGGTCTAGCTCAGGATATCACTTATGAAACAGCTCCCTCTACACTTTTTTCAGTCCACTTGAAAATTTTATTTTGGCATCATGCTAGTCCCCCGTCCACGACTTGGGGGAATATGGGAAATGAATTCATAAAGCGTTTTGCATTTTCCCTCTAATCTCTCCACGTGTCAAGTAAGCTGAACTTTTGTGATATGAACAATCTCAGTAAACGACTCACTGTTCAACCCAGAATGAAAAGTTGAGGGCAACGGTCTTGGTGAAAATGTCCAGGGTGTTCAAGAATATGTTACAAGGAACTGTGAGGCTATTTTGGGTTAAAGGCCACAGAAGAGGCATAAACAAACAGAGTAATATACAGTCTATGGGAATGCGACAGCCGCAGTTAATTGTAGGTGACTTTCATTCCATATGACAACCAAAATCGCCTACTACTCATCAGTAATCAATATACAATTTGTCCGACATTTTTTAAGCTGTCGATGTTTTTTCAATCAGACTTCAACAACGCTTGATTAGATCGGCTCTTTAATAAAAGACAAGTTAATGTGTGATTAATGCTTTCATCCCAAATCAATCTATTATAATAGAAATCAATGAAAACGGTCAAAAATATCTCTCCAAATAGTATAACGCAAACAAATATGATAGCGCTTCGTGGCAGCTGGAAGTGAGGCACATTATGAACAGTAGGTTGTGTTCAGATCAAAGTGGTCATCATCAGTGTCAGGTAGAACGACGACCATCTTGTGAGTAGCATTCGCAATGAGAGGTGTTCCAAAAGTGGCAGAATTGTAGCCGCTTTTTGTCCTCCGCAAATGCGTATGGAACTTCCACTGGCGGGGTTTCAACGAGACGCCGTTTTCTTGTTGCACTTACTTAATCCTGGCAGCAGAGAAACTGTACGACGCCTGGAAGAGTGTGGTGACTACCCACACCGTAGCTAGTAGAAGCTACTGCGAGGAAATTCTAACCCGAAGGGTGAGAAAAGGGGTCCACATCTTGAACGAATAGGGTAAAGCGAAATGAGGTACTGTACATTGTCAAACAGGAAGTGGCTTATAAACAATTCGTTGTCATTTGTTAATCACAAGCTTTGACGGATATGACCACTGAAGAATTACCGTCCGCAAAAGGGGGCACGTTAATTCGAGGTTTACCACCACCTGGGTAGGTCAGTGGCACAAAGTGGTCTTCTCGGTGAAACTAAACTTAACTGTGATGGTTTCAACGGCTGGGAAATTTACGGGATAGTTTTGCTCAGAGAGTCCGGAGACCACATTAGATGATCCACTGGGGTTGACTGTGGAATGATCTGGTGAGGTTTTGTTCCAGGCAGAACATTTGGAACTGGTGCATTCGTAGGAAAAACAAACTTCTTAATCAACTATCCAGACATTCTCTTCCCAGTCATCTATAATGGTTTGCCGGTGTAATGATGAACGTGCAGTACTTCATCGGCTATAGGACACACACGACTCAGAGGACGAAACAATTCTTAAGGACTAATCAAAGCAGTGCAATGCCCTGCCACTTATCTTGTGGAAATCGTACTTCCAAGCCAATGAATCGATTTCAGGGAGTTACTAAACAAGCACTGGTTCTATTTTTCAGTGAAGCAACATACTAATTTATTATTGTTATCACTTATTATTCATTTATTAATAACACAAATAACTGTTTTACTAAACTTCTGAAACAAAACAGTTGGTCAGATGGTTTTTTAGTTTCAAACAATGACTGCCATTTTTGAATAATGGTGTGGTATGTGGTACAAGCCCAAAATATTTTTTAAACAAACTTTTGTTTGTACTGAAAGCTGTTACCTGTTACCTTCATTTAAAAGCCGAAATTATCAATGGAAAATTGTGAAGACTACAGCAAGTGGTCTTTTAGTTGTGGGATAGTTGACACTCTGATAGATTCGGAACAGGAACTCCGCTATTAGCCACTACAATATTTGGTCACGACTCTGAATAGAAACAAACCGAGCTTGTTAAAAAATGTATGAGAACACAGCCTTTCCTTTTGTTCCACCTGATCACATTTGTGTTGTGTATGAGATCTGAAAGGAAAGAAATGTACAAAATGGTGCTCACTATAGTTTCGACAAACAGGTGAAGACTGGTAAAACACAGATATGTACTAGTGCTTGTAATGGATCCACGTATAACCTATGGTAGTTACATTTACTGTTGTGACATCCGTGGTAAGTTAGGTATTCGGGAACATCTGTGTTTAAATTTTCGCATGTTGTATTCACAACCATTTACTGATATGGTCCCGTATGAATAATTAGAGCAAAGAGTTAGTTTTGCTACTGAGAAGGCTTTTGTATTTCAATCGCCCAAGCATACCGGCACAACCAGAGAAAAAAACATTGGTTTGAACTAACTCTCAAATAATCGCTCAAAATGGAAACATTCGTACACTTGGTTAACTTTGCGGCCAAACAGAACGACATTTACTTCTATTTACACAACGGGTAACAATCTAAACGGCAAAACTTTAGTTAATAATTTAACCATTGGTCATTTGTTTTGATGCACTTGTTTGCAACTACCTTAGGAGTCCCAGTCAGGATGGATAGGCGTTTGAACATGGTTGCTCGGCAGTGCTGCTGTGAAATACCCGACGTTCTGGTTGAAACGTTTGCATCATAATTATAAGGGACTGAATACAAAGTCCGACTGTGCCCAGGATACGTATCAGTAATGAGCTCTAATGCGATTCAAAGTAGGACATCCGAAAGGCTTATCTGAACGCAAACACCGCGATCAAGCTTTTAGTGTTTAGCCTTTAAGGATCCTAATCCTCAGACTTCAGTTAATGACTAAGAAAATCTGAAATCTGTCACATCAACTTATATATGTGAATGCGATCTGTACATCTAAATGATCTTAAAACCAAAAGCTGTTTCCTATTAGTTTAAAAATTTTTGGAACACGTTTTGTTTAAATGTATTTGCATCACTGAGCCTGTTTGTACTTTCTTAATTTCGTCATCGATGTCTAACGTTAAGCTAGGAATAAACACATTCAATATTTTTTACAATAGAACACGAAGTAATGTTACTGTTGTTGTCCACAGATGAATTCAAGGGTTCAAGCGACGTTAGTCTAGGGTTGACATTCGGACCCACTTCGATTTATCGCCAGTCTACCTACAACGCTCACTGCAGTGTATACACATACTGTCGTTGAAGTACCAGTTTACTATTCAGATACTGTACGTCACTGATCCCGTACCTCATAGCCAATGTGTTTGGTGATGACCATGCATTTCAAACTTGTGTTACGTAACAAGTATGTGCTCCATTCTTATCAACTAATCATAGCAATACAACCGCTGGTTCGATTAAGATCTGTCAGTAAGAAACGGCTGAGACATGCAGAAATGATCAAAAATGCGTGCATTAGGCTTGTGGGTGCGCTCGTGCTCCCAGCTGAACATCAGTCTCAGTTGGTCGCAGTTTCTCCACCCAGACAGACTATCAGGGCAGTCTTTTTCAAAAAGAAGTACTAGACTCAAGTTTCATTCTTGTTAGAGCTCGCTGGTAGTATATATCCTTGCCAAGGCTGGGGTTAGAACTCCGGCCACGCTTTTATTAGAGAACCTTGCCGATTACTGTGCTACTGACCATACACTAAACACGATTAAATTTTTATATCTGAACGCCCAACCAACCTGGCTCATATTCTTGGTAAAACCCAGAAGTTCAGATATTTAGTTAACCCTCGTCGGAAGAAACCAACTTCACTAGAACTCTAAGAATTTCCCATCTGCTTCGTCTGATGTAACAATGAATAGAATTAGTGGGCAGAAGTCAGTTGGGCTAGACAGAATATGACATATATGGGTTTTGCAGTCTACTTGTGAAATTATTAAGAAGGGTCACGGATGCCTGTGGGTATCAGAATCTGTGATTACCCTTGCTGAAAACTAACCACGTTTTGATTTGTAAGCATACTCGTTCGTCATAGCTTTAACTGATCAATCGAGCACCGTATACGGCTTGAACCAGAATTTGAACAACGTAAATAGTGTGAACACGTTCTGAATCGGAGGATTATTTCAGTATATACTGTATGAATGCCGAGTTGATCCAACTGTGGTAAAAGTCACGGCCTCGATTTTACTTCGTAAGCTATTAATATGTTATGCAACACAATTTTAGCCCGTTCACTGTTGTGCCAGAAAAGGGTCCGCTGTAATGTATTGAGGCATTTGCAACCTCGTAGTCTTGGATGTCATTTACCATAGATTACCAAAACGTTATTTTGTAGAATTAAAGTCCAGTTAGTATAGTTAGAGGGAATGAACTGATCCTGTGGGCTATAGTACTGTATCGCCTTGTTAATCTGTTCGAAGAATGCGACGGAATGATAAACAGACGAGAATTAGAAATTACCAATCTTAGAAATTATGGAAATTGTTTTGTTTGTACAAATTGTAGCTTAAATCTCTAGGCAATTAATGAAGGGTAGTTCGATCCTTTCAATTTGCTAGTTGAAAGCTCATCCATAACCTGAACCACCGCTAAAATGCATTCACTTTATCGATAAGTCAGTCACGTACCCTACTAATATTCCTCTCAGGACTAGCTGTCATTGGAGTATCTTAAAATATTGTTTCTTCTTATCACCTACATAGTATGTTTACAGAATCGCGAAGGTTTCATTGCAAAGTCGCTTTCTGCCCATTTATCATCTTCTAGTAAAAATTTCCTACTGCAGTTCCGTCTAAAGCAAAACCACCTTTCCTCTGAAATTAATCTCATTTAAAGTGTAGCTAAATAATCATTGGAGACCGCGAACTTATCTGCATCAGGTTCGCAGACAGCCATTGTTGCTTCTCAGAGAAGATTTGGGAGGCTAGCCTTTGCTAATCATAAAATTGACATGTCCCAACACTTGGACTTCTTTGAGATACCAGACTAGGGATGTACACGTTTCCCTTCTTACAGTCACGAGCCATTTTCGTTTAGGTCCTTTCCAGTACTTTATTTCGATTTCGGATTTTGGTTGTTCCTTTTGGATGCGTGAACTGTAACCTCGTCCTTCTCTTAGCTGTGAGCTTTTATGTTCAGAACTTAAATTCTATCCATTTCTGTGAAGTCTCTTATTGGTGTTGGTGATCCGTTGAATGTACTAGAGTGAATCTCTTCCATTCTTTCTTTGGACACGAAATATCGCTTTCCACTTGCAACAGTTGTATAACGCCATTCAGTTTAATTTGATTCGGATTTACAGTGTAACTGAGTAGTTACGAAGTCAGTAGTGGTCGCCCCGTAGCAATACGGCTGATAACTAACCACACTTATCTAATAGGCTCTGTCAACTTATGGACGATCATTTGTGAGCTGGGTTGTTTTGAGAATTTACAAATATCGTTCATTCTCCTAGCATCAGTTCTCTTGTGGGCAAAACGGCCGAAGAACTGTTTAACTTGATAAATACACTACGGTAACCTATGGCACTGGCTGATAACCCCTGGGACGAGGTTCTGAATGCAAATAAGTTGTCAGTTTAAGGATGAAGGATGCGATACCCGTAGAATTGAGTGAGGCACACCTTCGATCAGAAGCAGCCACTGCTGAGAGATGGTCGAAAATGAGTTATTATTGAGGGGGCTAATTTATGTCACACGGTGGGGCCTAATTGTTAGCCTATTGATCAAACAAGATGTTTAGGTGATGTAAATTTTACAACCTACCCATGGGGTTAGCCACTCTCCAAAATTTGTACACCAAACTGGTGACAGAGATAAATTACATTAATAACCTGTCACCGAGACTGCACTTACCTTTCACTCAGACTGTCATGAACTATCCACCATGCACAAACAAAAGAACTAATCACACACAAAATCAGATCGTCGAACCTCGGCCGCACTCGGCAGCGGTCGGGTGGAGTTCAACTCAGATGCCTGATGGCCTGTCCTGTTCATATGGACTGTTCTATCAAAACGACAAAAGGCGAATCTTAGTTTCACTACCAAAATGATTCGAATCCATAAACATTGCGTCACCCACCTCCGTCACCGCACAACCCTCTGGTGTTCTATTGTGCCATCTTCTGAGTAAGAACGATTGAATGGAGTCCCATGTGAATGAGGCGTGTGCATTAATGTAAGTAAGGATTTTAAAAGATTACGGAGCTCATACATAGTGTCACCAGAAACACGAGACTTCTAATCCTTGGTTCTTAAAAGTCAGTTGACTTTGGTTGGATCTACCACCTCCACGGGTACGTTTAAAACTTTACTGCTTCTGTAAACATGTCATCCACTAATGTTCAGTTTTCTTGCCAACGGTTAATACATCTAACTTTGGCACCTCCTCGCATACTGTACTCCTTCGGCTTGCCACAAATTAACTGTCTACTGACATCACCGTCATTGAACAAAGTTTACTGTTTATCAAAAAGGAGATGCAGTTTGACCTTACTGAACCTAGAATGTACAGATGTAACGGAATGCGACCACGTGTGGGATGAACTATTGTGCGTACACGTGACCATGTCAACGTGACTGAATTTCGATGGCAATTTTAGAGAACGATCAGTGCTTTCCAAGATCATTGGTTGTTGGGCGATTCATGAATTTGGATGCGATTAGCTCTGAATTTACTGTACACAGTAAGAAGTCTTCTTCCACTAAATAGCCAGCACAAGTTTCTACTCACCAGCAGAAGTGATGAGTCAATAATGTGTTGAAATACTCTCAAAGTCTAGTCCGTCAAAAGCTTTTCCATCAAAGCTGAACCAGTTAAACTACGGGCGTCATTATACTTCAGCTAGCCAACGTGTTTTCGGAATTCCCTAGCCAAACTATGAATAGCTGAAGTCATATATAGAATAATTTGTATTGTCAAATCCAGTGCTACTATTATAACCTGTCCTCACACACAGAAATTGTTTGGTGATGTATCAACATTCTGAAGTATGAAGTGAATAACCTGTTCTACCCAATCAGCCACAGTTAGGAAGAATGGGTTCCCCTAATAAATACCAGCTGATGATTGTGATCCGGAACAAAATGAGGGGGATTGTTACTACCAGTGAGTTGTTTTGATTTTTCACTTGACTTGCAGTTTTTCATCCTGATAGGCATGAACACTAACCAAATTCAGCAAGTCTCGAAAACTGTCGGGCTGGTGCAGACTTATGTCGGTTGTCCGTGACTTTGAAAACTATTCTCAGTTAAGCAAGTTACTCTAAAAACAGACAGGATAAAGATTCACTGCCTTTCACTCTAATCACAAATGGCTGGTGGGCATCTTTTCATGTGTTCACGTGATTAAGGTCACTAACTCTGCCGATCAGATCACATTGCGATATGTAACATTTGGGTGGTCTTGATTTCACTGTTTTTACAAGCATACCTTTCTTACAAACTGAAGCACGTCGTTTCTCTTAAGCATCTCTATTATGAGTCAAATATCTGGCTACTCTACTGTCAGCTGGTCAGCTTGCCACGGAAACAAAATGGTCCTTGGTTCACGCAAATCAGACGAGTAAGAAATGTGTACGAGGAATTTCGGGAGGGAAACTTAACTGTTGATCTGATCCAAACGAATTCTAACCTAAGTACCAGAATTCCTAGCTAGTTCTCCCATGCAAACAAATGTACCTGATTGGTAAGAGCAGAATAACCTTCAGCGCGGAAGGCCTTCAATTACATGAATCGGAGAAGCAGGTGTCGACTTAGAGCGTAAGACAGATATACTGAAATACCTTGTACATTCAGTTGGTCCTGTGATGCTATTTAGGTGGGTCGCACGCCTAGGCGCTTATCTGAACGTATCCGTGTGCATCACTTTGTCTGGATCAGTAGTGGAGCCGCTAAGACAATTGCCAACGCAATTGTGGCACATCTGAATGATTCGCACCGTACCGTCAACCTGGATTCTTCTTTCCGTCGAATTTATCGAATCAAGGGCAGTCAGTCAAAAGCCAAAGATGCCGAATTTCGGCCACAGCTAAGACGATCGCAATTCGCTTGAATAGTCTACCCTTATGCTCGTAGAAGTGCGTTGTACAAGTCATTGCGGTTACCATGTGACACCACTCACAATGACCAATCAGACTACCGCGATTCCAGAGGCAGCATAATTGGGACATCTCCATATGCATTTGTGACTGGTTTGACCTCAGTTGTACTTGTCACTTGCCTTGTTTACTTCATCTTAACAACAGCGTTTCATATAAATGTTATGTATTTGACCTAATGATGAATAAAAGGAAACAAAATTGCTCGGCAAACGGTTTTTTTGAGAATTGTTAGTCGGTTGGGCTTTTTGGCACCTGCATTAGTTAGCACATGAAAACTAGTTGTGAATTCTCCTAGTCAGCTATCTCAGCCGAGTGTGTACAAAGTTCAAACGCTTCAATAGTGTGAGTGCACTTTATCGCTCAGATTTACGTTGCAAAATGCTTGTGTTACGACTGTTGTCTATGTTAAGGCCTAAATATAGCTGTTTCCTAGGAAACTACTTGTATCTACGTCCTTTCAACTGACTAGGCGAATCACTAGCCTGGTCGCCTTGTAGAGTGGCGTGTTAAAAAAAACACTGTGGTAAGATTAACGTTTGTCAAATTGTACACTGTATTCGATGACAACACATTTCTCTTTTGTGTGACCTTTTAACCCAACAACCACAGTGTGGTCTAAAACTGCATCCAGCCCATATAACATTTTTCGTAACTAGTCAAGAATTCGGTTGTTGTTTTTGTCCGTAGATTGATCACCATGAATATACGGTCGTTTACCTTCGGAATATCTATTTTATAATGCATTATTTTCTAAATGCTGTTGTTCCAATCCTTCCGATAAGACAGAGAAATTACAAAGCTAGCAGTGTGTACGGTATGACGTGAATTAAGTAAACTGCTTGTTATAATAAATCATAGGTCATGTACAGAAAATTGGTCAGTATTACACCCGAAGGGCCGGTTATAATAAGATGAAAGCTTGGATGAACTATTTGCAGAAATGAAATCGACACAGTCAGATGATCAAAGTAGATATTCGAGTGTTTTTTTATTGGGGGTTATGTAGAATGTCATAAAAGCTCACTGGTCCTATGAGTTATCAAGTCATTTAGCCGCTGATACAATTCCGTTTGTCCAATACTGCTGAAGGTCGAATTTGTATACATTTGTTTCAGTATTTCTAATTTCGACTGCCTTGAATAAATATTCTTCCCTGTTGTTCTACGCACTCAACCATTTCCTGAGGAAACTTTTAAGTCAGATATGTGACGTACCTAACCACCCGCCCCGAGGCTCAGACAATCGTTTAAATTTACAATTCCTTATTCCAAGAGCATTTGACCCATTTATAGCATATTCCATCAGATTGACTATACCAGTTTCAGTTCTGTCTTGATTTGCACATGCTGGCCTTGCGCTACGTTTAGTAAATCGAGCATAGCAGTATCCAAGTATAGAATAGACCAGGTTATTGTATCTATTGCCCATTAATTTGAAGTTTAATATTCGCGCTATTATTCTCGTTGTGTCTTCCATATCTTCAAATTTGTAAGTATTTCATCCAATCGGATGAAATTAATATAACAGAAACAAATTTCGTCTATAAACTTTATATCTCACTACAAGTAACTAGCATGGTGTTTGATTTTTTAAAATTATTATGACTATAATTATAATTATTATTGTTTCTATCATTGTACGCTAGCCTAATAACAAGCTGAGCAACAGTTCAGAAACATGAGTCAGTGTAACTAATAAGAAAAACTAGAAAACGGAAATAGAAGGACGTGACACAGAAATAACAAGAATATTATGAAGAAGGAAAGTTCTCATCAGTTTTACTCCGCATAGGATTAGCAATTTCTTGTTGCTGGTTGCCATGGAGATTCCTGTTTGAAAGTCATTAATTATTTCTACAAATAAAGATGATCGTGACAACGAACATAACAACATTCCTGCTACAGACTACAACTGTCGACCATGTCTTCCAGAGTCCCTGGTCATCAACAAGTAATGTCTTTTAGATTAAGACTGAAAAACCCTGTTGGAAGAAACGGAGATCAGAATTAATATCGAATGTTTCACATCTATATACCAAGTCATGGTTTGCCATCAAACAAACTCACACCTGACAAGGAAGGTGCGATAAGGCATGCACCGGATAAACACTCGTAAAACATATTCGAACTATCTTGAGAGATGAAGTGAAACTATTTCCAATAAAAACTGGCCAGGTTATGTTTACTAATGTAAACAGGTTTTACTGTTCACGTGCTCCTGTCGTTTCAGACGGTCACTGTTTAACACGCAATGATATCCAGAAGTAAATAGCCTTTGAAGTGCACCGTCATGAAAGGCCTAGTTAGGGAGGTCAGCAGAACAGTATAACACACAGGGTAGCGTTTTACATCTTGTCCGTTATCGAAAATCAGTTATTATATCAGCACCGGTTTTTTGGTTGGTGAAAATCAGTCCGTTCTCAAAAATGAATTGGATGATCTGAATACCATCACCAGCTGCAACTGACTCCCGAAAGCGAACACAACTTTTGGACTTATCCCATAGTATTATCATCCGGGGTGAATGTAGCATCGGTCTCCACCAAACTTGAAAAAAAAGCCGGTTTGCATTTAGACGGCGGGTAACACATTATATAGTGTTGCGACGATCGCCAAGTGGTTCAGAGCGTCTTGGATTGTCTACAAAACTGTCATTTGGTAAAACGTTGTCTTCGGTCTAACCTAGATGGTAGCCTCTGTTGCCAAGGAGCGATTACACTCAGTGGCAGGTGAAAACATCACAAACCCTGTTCACCATATAACTGATTGTTAAGTTAAAAGGAAATGAACCGGCAGAACCTTCTTTGTGAACTCTACGGATGACAGTGACGACTGGCGATGTTTTATCACGGATCATAAATGTCTTCGGAATCGCACTCTATGATGCCATACGAGTCGATACACATCAAACAGATGCTGCAATTCTCGGCGAGTATTTTCAAGTGGAAATTATCTGAACGAAATCAAAGATTACCATGTTGTCCAGGAACGCAGCTACCGTTAGGACATGGAGGTGTTTAAGTAGTTGGCGTGGGGTGGAATTTTGATCGGTGCACCCACGGCAGGCCGGAAACTGCGAATATAACTATCCGGACGATTACATGAGGAATAACCTCTGTTGAGTACAACGTTACACATCCAGAGGTGAAAAGTCACTTAAAATAAACAACATCCATGTTAATGCAAACAAAAAACTCGGGTTTGTTTCAAAATTCGCTTTGGAGCACAATAGGCACATGATACTGTCAAATGTATGCAGTCAAGAGCTTTCTGTATCTATAAGCTTACACTGACTTTTTGAAAAATCCTATAATTTCTTCGTCATGATGAAAAACTTACAACCATAAAATGTTTGTCAGCAGAATGAAAAAGTAACCAGATAAACCTGACCCGTCGATTTCTGTTTACTGTTAAGTGATATGTCACAGTAGATCGCATTACAATATGTATTGGAATAATCACTACACCTTCAGAAAATATCGGTTTTTGTCTTGTAAACGGCACGTGGAGCCCACAAACTAGCGCATATAGATTTCGTGGAATTATCCGATTAAATGTTTTTTTTTATAAAACAGACTAATACATCCGGCAAATGAATTTTAATATTTTTGTCCTGCATATTTTTTTGTGGTGACGGACAAAATTTGTTTAATTGTTGCACAATCTAGTCATCATTTTAAATTGTCATATCCTGTCCTGCTAACATTTCACTGGACAGGATAACCAAGAAAAAGATTAACGCGTTCTATTAAAACAAAGACGGAGGAGGAAAAATCAATCTGGAGAAATATAGTTACTACCAACTTTTATCAATAATCTCAAGTTGAACATCACCCACAATTGATCGCAGCTACCGCATTCCCACAGACTTTCGAGTCGGCCCCTTTCGAAAAGAAGCACTGGACTCGAGTTTCGCTCTCATTAGAGTACGTCAGTGGTGCATATTTTTGCCACCGTCGGGATTAAAATTCTCGCCACGCTTTTTAAGTGACAATCATGTTGACCACTACATCAATGACCTTATACTGATCAAATCTCCGACTATTCATCAGTAATATAAAATATCGCCTAGCAGGTTTAATCAGATCGGAGATTTCAACCCGTCTTAGAAGTCCTAATCACGGGGCTATCGATTGGAGTTAACAGACAGTAACTGTGTCTCCTCTCGAGGCGATCGGGCA
>LUCH01008077.1:0-11467 GCA_013368495.1 Paragonimus heterotremus | reverse complement strand
ACGTTGCGAAACCGAGAACTCTTTTGGTTTCAACTAATCAAAAACATTTTCAAAAATCTTGTAAGTCTTGATTCGACTGCATGCCCGAACACCCTCGGGAAGCTCTCAAGTGACTATACCAAGTAAAGACGGATAACCGGTACGAAAAGTGTTTGCAAGTTAACACACGTGTCCGAGTAGCACAGAGATCCAAAAATAAGACGAGGGGATTGACTTTCCGCTGTCCAGAAGGCCCTGTAGAAACAACTGGAAAATTTAATGTAACGAGTTAATGTTTCCGTTGTTTTCATAGGGCATCCTGAAGTCCTAGTAGAAGTTGCGAATAGGAACCGCGTGACATCACTTTTCAGTGCACCATTGGCATACTACGTATGAAATACACGAACATGTTATAGTATTGCATAAACTATATGCGCTGCTCCCTCCCAAGCAACGATTTTCATTTTTAAGGGTTATTCACCCATAAAGATCATTTTGGTGGGGAACCGTGCAAACTCTATGGAACACATACAATATTGAGAAGCCACTCACCTAACTAATACAACGATCGCCTTTTTGATGCCTGAATGCGATTCAATTCCGGTTATTTTTGACTACTTGTGGGTCAGATGGGTGGTAGTCATCTCGAGAGAATGTACACCGGAGATGCGCATAGACTGACCACTTTTGCGAACCAACACCCAACATGCGGTTAGTTCGGCTCGGTCCTCATCAATTCCAATAATGGCAGACTCCGGGTAGGTCTAGGAGTGAGGCCTAGCGCAAGTTACAAGCTGTCATCATCCAAACTCACTGAACCTAGAATATGGGAATGACCCCATATACAGCTCGGCTATCGATCGTTCGCTCCTGACCCTAGCAGCGATTCTTCTTGGAATAAGCATAAACGTGGTCTTTCTTCCAGACGATGTACATCTCACTGCGATGGCCGTTTTGCGGATTTCTAGCAGGAGCGAAGGAGTACTGTGATGCATATGGTTCGAAAAGGGCTGGTGTCACAAGTGACTGGAACATATTTCAGTGACCAAATAAATGACCAAATGAATGTTTTGCCTGTTTTTTCGATCCAATCTTGAATTGCGTTTTTGATCCTTACCCTCCTTAGTATGTACTAGGATGAACTACTTCTTGCATCATGTTTTTAATATTTTTCTTCTAAGTTTAGATCTTACCATTGGAATCTCTTTCTGTTTATTTTCCAGGAAATAAGGGTTTCGCTTTTATGCTAGCCAATCAATTGGCTAACTAGCATTGGTCAACTGGACACAAAGGCCTCACTCACACGCCATCTGATATAAATCCTTCGGGTTTACACTGGATATGTGGCGGATGAGTGGAACCGCAAGTGGTGGAACACAAGCCACTTGTGGTGATGGTTAGAGGCAGTCGTATTTTGGCTTCAGTTACTGTGACAGGCTAATCGGTAACGGATGCTACCAACCATGACCAAATAGCAAAAGCCGATCAGCAGAACACACAGTTTATCACTCAAACAAAGTTGTGGTCATGATTCATCTGGCGCCTGTCTAAAACACTCGCTTACCAATTCAAACGGCAGCTTTCTAGCTTTGAGTTCCGAAGGTGAAAGGTATTCGATCGCATGAGCAGTATTCTCCCTGAGGTTAGAAATGGAAAAAATACAAAAGATGAGTGGCATCATACGAAAGGCATACAAACACACGAACAACATCATTTTTCAGCCCTATTCACGAATAATGATGATTCCGACAACAAAAAGTCACGGCAATAACGTACAAACTGACAGATGGAACTTTTAAAAAGAAATGCAACTTTTCGGGCGGCAACCGTAATACCTTATTACAGAGCCAAGAATGGCGGAGATAACGACTCCGTACGTAATCACATGGTGGTAGGTTTGGCCCGCGTTTACTGAGTGATCCAGTCGATGTTCAAAAACTTAAAACATTATCCCCCATCATTTAAAAGCCAACAGGAATCGTGTAAAGATCAAATACTATACGGCGTCAGCGTCAACCAAGTATTAAGCGATTGTCCTTGATTCTCAAACAATCGCATCTAGTTGTTGAACTACAGGAAACATAACAGAGTAGTGAACAACTGGATCTGCTAGAAACTGACTAACAATTTTGGGCATACAGGCCACCTGCTCTGAGATTACATCCCAGAATCGGCTTATTAATCCTAAGCCAACTTAAGGCTTGCTATGTCCTAAAAGTGAAGACTCGGAGTAGTGTTGTAGAATAGTCTCCGCAAACTTAGGCCCAAAATAAACAAATATTACTGTTAGAACCGTGCAAAAGAAAATCATAGTCCTTACAATTCTGACAAACTTTTATCAGCATACTGTGAGCAGCACTTAAGTTGATCATCAACCCATCCATGTAAAAGGAGATGAGGTCTAGTTTCAGTAATTACAGTGTGGAATGCGTTTGGCAGGCTTCTGTGAACTCCAGCTTGAAATGATAATAACATAATGTTCACACAGATGGTAGAGATGTGCGTGCATCTACACAGCTCAGAAAATGTAGATCAAGTCACCTTAGTGATCTGGAGGGAATACAGTAACATAAACAATTCACAAAGGCTAAAAAGGGAATGAACAAGGTAAACCGATGTAGACAAGAAGAGAAGAAACAAGTCCTGGTGTCATGTGGAACAGTTAAAATAACTCTGAACGAACCAAAGCGTACCATGTCGTTGTCTGGTTGAATAGGCATTCGTACCGTTCGGCCACCTGTTCGATGTGTTCTCGGACACGTCGTTCCAACCAGTCGACGAACATCTGAATTGGATGGCGTAAGGAAATGGAACAATCGACAGGTTATAAAAAAGAAGACTGTTGGCAACCAGATTAAGGTGCAATGTGTGAAGTTAGGCACACAAGTTAGCAGGTCAAAATGAAACGCCCAGAACAGCAAATTAGCTTTTTAAGTTAAACCTCATAGTGGTGCTTGTAACCACACGTAGATAAGTCGTCCGGCAGCCAATATCTAGACGGGAATTGTGGAGACATTTTAGATTTGAAGCTATACAATGAGGATAAACGCCTGTAGCAGCCTGACGGTTACGGTATGGGCCTCAGTACCCATACCCATAAAACCTCAAATTTTTGGATGAATCAGCTGGACAACTGAATTGTACCTAGGACAGCGGTTGGACAGACATTTTCCATTGCACCGTCCAACATTATATTCGCTAGGATGAAAATACCTCTTCTCTGGATACATGGCATTCGTTGTCGGGAGTCGGTTCAGAAACCCGGTGCTAACTAGGACATTCAATGCAGTCACCGGATAACGACCGCAGTCGAACTCCTTGGGCACATCCAATCATCCAGCTTGAGATGAAAGTTGTAATCAGAGACTGTGGTAGGGGAGCAGATGCCAGGGTAAACATGTTACATGTCTTAGATTTTAAATATTTGTTTCTCAGTTGATGTAATTGATCACAAGTGTTCAATGTCTATAGTATAAGTGACAATGATGGGAACGGAGAAAGCAGTGTTGTAAACTTGACGTCTGCTTTCATCCTTCATAGAGAGCAGTAGGAAATAGACAGGGAATTCATCTGATTTTCGAATGTTTCATTAAATCATCAACCGGATAGCTACAGTTCGGACTGAGTTTGCCAACTTACGCCACCTGTATAACCCGTAAAATTTTAGGTATTTTGAGGGAGATGAAATTAACAATGCAATTGTATATGCAAGCTTTCCATATGGTTGAAAAATATAGTCAGTTTAGACCAACCATGTTTGTGATGCGTGAGGGACGTGATATAGGACATGGTAATAATGAGGTTAACCGGCATGTCACTGCGATAGGCAGACTGTCTATCGCCGACCATAATAGTCTTTAAAAACATCATTGGTGCAGAGCAATTTTGTCAGTTAACTAATATGTCGCCGTATTGTGTCCTACTTGTGTGATGGGTCAAATCGGAGATAACAGGTTGACAGTCAACGTGGACGGAAATGTCAAAGGTCTGAGACTTTCGATTTCCTCCTTAAAGTTCCAACATATCCAGCAGATGATGCTGTTAAAAATGGTCTACCATACTACTGTTGTGAGTCTTTGTGTTCCAAAAATTAACTTTTGGTTACTCATTCACTGTTTCATATTTCACTGATTTGCCAAAATCAATTTATATGTCCGGGTCGTTTCTCTTTCGGCATAATATTCATCCCCACTACTTGTAACTAGTTAAGTAATATGTTCCTATTGCTGTCATTAAATGAACAGAAAATGGACAGTAAACGTCATCCAAAAAGAGGAAATAAGAACAATGAAATAAATGTACCCGTAGACTACTTACGGTTTAATGTGAATTTCTTCACAATGAACTGATAAAGCTGATGCACAGCAGTCGATTTCTTTAAAGTGGTGCACTAGGGTCATGAGGAAGTAGTACCTGAGAAACTACCTTTCATAATTCAGTGTATTTGTTTTGGTAAATCGTGCTGGCGGAACACATGACCAATTTTGTTTCATTCTTGTGTTCAAAGTATTTGAGTTCATTGGTTTCGTTCCCAAAAAGACTATCAAACAGTTTGTCCTCTTAGACCAATACACCTTTCCCCTTACTACACCCAGGGTCGTTTTAAGTAGATCACGATAAACTTTGGTCGGAATTTTATCCACATGATTTTCAGTCGCAGCCATGATAATCAATTGAGCATACTGAAATCGGAAAGTGGCCATCTCGAAGCTTTAATGGAACGCTGATCTGAAGATATCCCTGCATCATGAATGCATAATTGGTTTTGTGCTAGGTGTGGGGTTGAGTTCGACACATTTCTGATTTTTTGACCCACACGATCACTGAACCCACAATTCCTAGACATTTTAGAATGAGAAAGAGTGGAAACGATCCGCTAAAGAAAAGAAGAAACTGTCAACATCCGTCTGGTAATCAGAATCAGAGGTACGTTTTGACCAGTTTAGGGTGTACACAGATGAGTATCGAACGATGCATTCGGGTAACATCTTTCTAAACCTTAAAAACCTCTGTAAACCTAAAATGTGCTTCCTAGTTTCCAAAAAAGTGCCCAGTATCTTGAAGATTTTACTTCATTTTCTCTTAAGCTTCTCAAACCCTTGTGAATTACGCAAATGTAATACACATTTAACACACGGCCTGGTGAGCACAGTTCGTGTGAATGTGGAAAGAAAAAGAGATGACCAAGTCCATAATGTGAAACAACTCCTACGTGGGTGTCATTGACAAAGATTGAATATCATGTCTGACAGCGTCTTCAGATGTGGCGAAGCCCCGAGTTTCCAAGGAAGCAGGCAAAGTAAAATAAAGAAAGTAAGTCTCAAGGTCCGTCGTCTGATTTACCGATGTCACAATAATGCCCAGTTGCAATGTTATATTTTCCAACGAACTCCGAATCTGTGAAATACGCCTACTGAGACATAAAACAATAGACAAATCGCGAAAATTTGTGAATTCCGCAAATAAGTCCTCAACCAGCCAAGCGTTATGGTGGCATAGTAATCCCGTTACTAAAGGTTAACAGAAGATTGCTCTAATTACCAACCTTGAAGAATTGGCAGACCGGCTAACCGGAGGGTGAAGTCATTACACAACTGCGCGCAAAAGATGTCTTCCAAAAACGTGAAAACGGTGGGCATCCTTGGCTCGAATGAATCAGTGTTCGAGAACCACACAAGAGAACAAAAGGAACAGATGCAAAGAACACAGACACTGGAATGAAAACGCGCGCGACTTTCCGTCAATATGAGTGGTGCACAAAAATAGTCAAAAAATCCACCACCACCCCCCTAAGTTATTCCAAAGATACTACGCACAGAGAAGGAAGACAAGCGGACAAAGGGAGGTAATCACACTTGAATGATATACTCGACCAAATGAGATCGACGTTCCTGAAGTACCGGAAATTCAGCAACGATAACCTCCTGGTCTTAACGTAACCAGCATGTTTTCATCCGTTTGTTGAGCACCCAGCTCACTGAATAGGAGGATGAACTGGTCGGTCAAATGGAAATAACAGCTATCAGTACTAGGTTCGGGACTATAGAATTTCTGACTGAGGTCATTAAGACTAACGTGGTCTTTAGCTTCGCAAGAAGGCTGTTTATTATATGTCTACATATCTTCACTTGCAATTCGGTTTGCTTGTTGGTACGGTGTAGACACTGATGTTAATTGTTGAAGTTTAAGCATGCGGTTGTGCGCATCCATCCCTTCCTTCACGTTCCTCTAAAAATCGCGTTATCTTTTAAATCGCAGTTAAAGTATCAGTGGAAGGTACTGATGCATCGTTGATCTACTGTGAAAACACATTCTCTAGAGGGAAATCCAGTGTGGCCTCTTCCTACCAAATAGATGGCGCACTTGCTGACATTAGGAAGGTTAAGAATGTGTAATCGTAGTCGATGTGCCGTCTGTTTGCAAATATTTACTAATGGCAACGATTAATGGTACTACCAACAGCACCCGGACAACAGCATGAGTCTCATCGTTGAAACACGTTTACTTCCTAAGTGAGACGGCACTCTGTCGCCCACACGCAAAGAAAAGCATGAGCACACTTTCGCTGTTTTTTAATATGCTTCATAGTTCAGAAGCAGCAACAGTTGATGTTTGCCAGGAAACAGGAGGTACGATATTGTTTCAAAAGAGGGCATATCTCAAAAAAGCGTACATACGCCGTTTTGTCGTCTAAATGCCCAGACCATAATTCAGGTTGGTGAATCACTGACTCTTTGTTGCGTACATTCTTTCCTTTTCTGAACTGTGGTAAAGTCCCTGTTTTTGAATTTCGATTTGTCTGAATACGTTAACATTACATTTACAGCTACAGCCTGCGAAACCTTGGTGTTAACAAAGCCCACCTGGCAATACATAATTGCGGATTCCAGCCCGGGCTAAGACGGCTGCATCTGTTTATATTTAAACAGCCCGCCAGTATCCAGCCCACATATAGCCTCGTGTCAGATGGCAGCAAATGCCCTGTAGTATAAAAGCTAAAGACCATCACTAGCCAATTTTGCCACAGGTCAGCGTTGTCATTACGAAGCTTTCTCGAGTTCCGTCAACGAGGTTTCCATAATTTCACCCATCTAAATAAATTGGTTTTAAGCTGCAGTGATGTGGAAAACTCGACCGAGCAGCAAAAAGCACACCTGCCTACAGAAAAGTAGGTGCGGAAACTTATAACCCAGTACAAACTGAGAACAAAACTCACTTGGATCTCGCGCAGGCCACTGTCTCGCTCATAGAGTAATTTGACAATCTCGCGCTCAGAATGCTGAACGTTCTAGAAGAAAAAAGAGAAAGTAAAAACATAAAAGGTGGAAATGCACGGTCATCAATACAGCTGTAAACTGGCAAAGGCAAAATATGAGTTATTGCTGCTCTCTGTAAAGATGTACATGGAACAAAACGAATGGGTTGCAAGATTCAACTCACACTAAAATCATTCAGAACTGGATCCGTACCACTGCCAATCTCCGTGGCGAATCGGTCTGTGAATAACGCTGACACCAAAGCCCACGTGTCCTTTTCCAAATTCAACAACTCCAAGGTATTCTTCACATTCGGTAACCTGGAATATGGAACCAATTGATCAATAATTCGAACAGTACGTACCCATCACGATATAGTGTAAAGCTGGCCAACTTGGGTAAATATTGAGCAGTCAGTGTACACAAACTGGTGTATTGCAAGGGCAATTCAATGGGAAGGTTTGATCCAGTCCGCCATAGTTCATGAAACTGGTCGAAAAGATTTGAACCATCTGGTATAAGTGAATTGTGAAAATAATGAAGTCAACGAGAACATACCAAAGGCTTCAGGGTTATCATCCAACAACAACGTCACGTTTGTGGGCAAGTTCGACTTTCCTTCGAACTAAACAGAACATCAAGCTGATATAAACAGAATTTACTCCACAAAACGTATCCAACATCACTGATTCCAGAGGGAAACATTGTTCCTACACAAGAAAGCATATAGTAAAGATCAACAAAGGCACATGAAGCAAATCAAGTCGCAGGGGGTTAATGGTATACTATGATACACAAAAAAGATATATCACGCAAAATAGAGGCTTACTGATGAAATACCATTAAACTACGTGAAACACGATACAAGTTGCATGGTACGTAGCAATTCTACGCAATAAAATGCACCAACTAAAGACCATTTAACTACCAATTTCACTTCGGTCTGGGCTCAGAAGTTTTTCCGTTGATCTGTCACCTCTCCAGAGACTGCTCTTCAAACTCCCAACAGCGACCACCCTGAAGTCCTAAGTCCCTGAATACAATTATAGTCAATATGTACAGCAATAACCTACAAATTCGATCACACTTGAAGTTGAAACGTGCAAGCACATGAAATGTATACCAATCATGAGTACACGTATGTATCACTGCAAACTAAACATCAGATTATGTTAACCAGGTAGACATATGGTGTTCGTAGAAAGAAATGTAATCGTCTTGTGGTAGCCCGAACCTGAACATCACTAGATGTTCCCAAGTCAACCTAATCGGCAGCCTACGTTTGAGTGTGATACTAGAATGTTGTGCCCATTAAACTTGGTGGTGTATGTGAGTGCATGTCCACCTTCAGGGTCATTCGTACCACTGAGACACACGCATTCAATAGATGTCCATTCAATGAACCAGTTAAACAGGTCATCAACCAGGTAAAGTGTGAAGAGTGGAATTAACTAGTCCTGAAACCCAGGCATACTTCAACTGTTTTATCGACTGTTCACAGTAAGTGAAAGCGTAAACCCTCCATTCTGGAACAGATGGTTCAAATGATGAAGGTGTGTCAAGGCGACAAACCTTCTAGGCTTACTACTCAGTTATGCAGTCAACAAGACCAAACTTTTCATGCCCAAAAAGAAGAGCAAATAGTGACAGGCAGTGGATACTTGAAGTGTATGAAAGAAGTAGTGAGCGTGTAAAAATGTCTACACAAAAATCCGCATATGTCATTTTAGGAATCTGAGAGTGAGTTTTAGTGGATCAGGATCTGAGCACTATATGAACCTCGGGTCACAAACCTGGCACCAACGCGAGAGTATTGATATCTAGCTGGTTTACTTCAGTCATGTAACGTTTATGCTCGAAACAAAACGACAGGACTCGAGAAGATCGTTTTGAGGGGCGAGCCGCCTCGTAAACTGAACCCAAAATTGGATAACTGCGAAAACTAACCAACATTTAATTGCTGCATTCAGCATGATCCCAGTAAACGGTACCCAAATATAGGCTCACTGGAACAGAAATCTACAACGTAGGAGCACGATCCGAACAACTGTACTTATTGTTAATTCTTGTTGGACCAAGCGAGGAAAAAATTCACATAGGTCTAATCTCGACGCAGAATACTCACTTTGGAACTGAACGATGTTGCAAGAGTGGACGGCTGGCGAGCATCTCTGGAACTGATAAGAGTCATAACACAACGGCTAGAAGAAAAAAGGCAACTGATAAGTTAAGGATGAGAAGTTTCACAAAGCCGATCAAATTAGTGACATGTTAAAACTCATCTGATTTAGAAACACGCAGCATACTTTAGATTGCCAGGAAGCATCGGCTACTACTACAGTTTCGTTGACACAAAGTTTCACCATCCTCAGCTATCTGGAATGCTGATATGATAATGAGTCGTATGCGAAACTACGTCCAAAAGAAATGAAACAAAAAAGTGTTATTCAGTAGTGGAAAAAAGATCGTTTTCAGAAACCCCGCTTGCAACCACACGTTTGTCATTGCATTCACTATTCACGACTTTATGCGGCGCTAATTCGACTTCGCTCGTTTCACCCGGTATATTAAGTGACGTTTGCGATACAACAATTCACATATGAACCGAACGTTGTCGGATTGACGAGAGCTAAACAGGAGCATCCAAATGACGAAAGTTCAAACATGTGACCGTATGACGATTAACCAACATCGTTACCACCGAGCAATATCAAGTTCTTTGCGAACGTTTGTAATTTCCGATTTGGGTGAAGCTGTCAGCACACTTAGCTTCCAACGAAAAACTACTTGCTAGTCAGTCACAAACGTGTGATCAGCATAAAAGCAAAACAAAAGCGCTCGAATTGAGCTAAAAGCGTACAAATCGATCTGGGTCACTGGCGATACCTACAATAAACCCACAACAAGCGAAGATTTTTGATGGCCTGTAGCCGGCTGACCAATTAGATTATCATGACGTGGTGATCAAGCTTGCACGCTGCAATGATCCGGAGAGGTATGCAGACTAGGATTTCAGTCATATCAGACAGACTGAAAATGAGCAACCAGACGAAAAACAGCTACATTCATGCGGCTGTATGTCGCACTACTGACTACGTAGGCGTGTTTGGACAAGGAAGCACAATCTTATGTTTCCCGAGTGAGGAAGAAGGGGGTTAGCAAAGCAGTCTGGGGGTAAAGGGCACTCTGATCGTTCAACCGTTGAACGATCCCGTCAGCGTACTATCCAGTATGGTCGAAAAATCACTGACAGCAATCAAAAGACGGGCATTGATCTGAATACACCTGAGTGCACCAATAATCGGAATAAAACACCAGTATCGCAGTCACCGCACCATCAAATTTGATCTCTCTGTCAAATGAATCACACATTCAATCCAATGGATGACGGTAGCGTACCTAAGAAAATTTCATCTCTACTGGTCTCGCAGATCGGACTTTTAGGTCAGACACCCAAACTGCCATTTCCAAAATTAACGTCCAGCCAAGGCATAAACAACGAGAAACGATCAGATGGTGGCGTTCGCCTAAAAGTATCATTGTCCAAATATGTTCCACTTCGTAACCTCGTTTTTTTGCTTCTGCTGAATCTTCGACAAATAACCTTCTAAAGTCAAAACAACTGGTAAACACCGACGCTTCTAATGTCCGCACGCTGGCAAATTGGTCAGTAAATTACTCCGACGAGTATCCTCACAAGTTTGAAGATCAGTGTACAACGTGTCTTTGGGAGGCGAATCTACAGCATCGTTATTCGCCAAAACTCTCATTGCAGCAACTTACTATTCGAGTGCCATAGAGTCAAAATTAGCTATGCTTCATTTAAAAGAGACTTGATTGTGAAAAACCTGGACTTCAGCTGGATTCAAACAAGCGACAGAAACAATATGCACAAGCGCGGCAAACGATCTACCAGCTGAGCTACGAAGCCATACCGGAGGCTCAGAAATTTCACATATGGACCTAGTTACCCACCCAACTAACTGTGTTATATAGAATCTACCAAATAATTCAGCCAATCGGCTTCCCAAACAGGATTTTTCGATCAGTTCACGCTGGAACCCACTAACGCCACCGACGAGCATTGACTTTTTATTACTGACAAACAGTTTGGCAGATCTGATAATTTAGAAGAGATACAATTACGAAAAATGTTACATTTATTAACACTGTTCTTTATTGGTTCAGCTGTCAGATGAGCAATGCTTGTATTATGAGCTATCGATCTTCAA
>LUCH01008076.1:7548-22349 GCA_013368495.1 Paragonimus heterotremus | reverse complement strand
TTGATATTACCGGTTAAGCAGCAGCTGTTGGCACCTCAGCGATAGCAGCAATGGAGCATGTGTTTGACGTAGTGCCTGGGGATTTTATACTCCTCTTTGTTGTCACCATGCCTTTTGCATGAAGATGATCACTTCGCGACCGATAATTGTTCAGTACTGGCTGACTTAGACGGCATTGTGATATAATATTACATTTTGTTAACAAATAACGACCAAAACTTTTCAAAGCAGTTAACAGTAACAGAAAGGAATAAATAGCGAGCCAAGTTGAGCGGTTATATGATAACAATAGGAAGTACACTCGCGCACAATAATGACTGGCCCTTTTCAAAACACGCGCCAAACCATCACATAGAATCAGTAGCAGCCTGATAATTGGAAAACTGTGAGGCGACCGAGCAGTGGTAGCAGTGATTTCTAGTTAGTAACAGACGGGTTTAAAGCGGGATGCCGAAAGTTCTCCTGCTCAGTCTGTTTTCGTAGTCCGGTATAATGCAGTCTTCTGTTGACCTGAAACGTATTCACGGAAACTTCCGTGTTGTGGCTATTCATTTAACGGCGCTGCCTTGTACTCCGTGGTGGAAGAGCTTGTTATCTAAAGCAGCATGGTCCACGCGATCAAGTACTTCGGCGAATTCGTCGCAGACGATGTGATTGTCATTGTCTTGAGCTACCGCTTCAGTTCAGTACTCAAACCACCCTTAATCTTGCCATTCTGTGCACTGTATGTGTCACCAGAGGTCGGGCAGCTATAAGCCTGATCGCTTACAAGCGCATCTGAATCTTTCGGGATGTTCGTTAGCATGGTGACTGATCAGTATTCACCGGTAGGACTGAGCCAACTACCTTTTAAAACGCACGTAATACCTGTGGGTATTCGGCCGCTGTGTTTGGGCCGTTGGGTGATAAGTTGCGTAAAGAGTAGGCTAAGTGGGTCAACATGTTCTTCATTTGCTTAACGCTAGTCCCCGGCAGGCGTTTCAACAAGACCGTTGTAGAAATGTCCACCTCCATGATGCCATCGATTCCAGTGGCTAGACAAAACCAGAGGAACTGCAGGGGACTGCTCAAAAATGTTGTTCTATACTGTTGTAGCTAGGCCTACAGCGTAAGAGCGTGTAAGCGGATGATAAAACGACGGCTAGTAACAAAGCTCATAGCGTAATGATGGTCAGCGGTATTGAAAGGCGAACTACGGAGTGTATATGATTGATTTGTAACTTTCGAGCCGAATCAATCAACCTGGTGTAACGCACGAATATAGGAAAAATATCAGCTCACACGCGGAACTTCCTTTTATGCTAATCAGTCCGAAGACAGCGGGTCTGAAACTAGTTCGCATTTAAAAGGCCTGCGACCAACTGGCAAACTAGGACAGAAAGCGTACCAGACAAAAACCCAGAAAGTACGGTGATGTCTCATTTAAAAAACATTTGTATATGCGAAATGCTAAAAGCGGCAGGAAGGCTGAAAGCGCTCATGGTCGACGGAGAGGCATATGGCCCTGTTAACTACGAAGGTGACTCAAAACTGTAAGGAAGTCAGTCTTTTTAAGGTATTATCAAGGAATAAGAGATCTCCCCGACGATAATTCAGCACGGACAATAGCGGTTTCGGCATAAAAACTAAAAGGCCCTGACTGTCATAAGTGTTGGGTAACTTAGGCTATTATCTTACAAATTGACAACACAAATGGTAAGTTGCAATTCGGACTGGCGAAGAAGCGTTTGGTAAGGAGTCATTGGTGGTGAAAACGGCGTTTGCGAATTGTCGAGATACATCGACTTCCCATGGCAATATATAATATCTGGTTATTCCGTAATCCAGGTAACCAGTAAAACCTCTACGCATGTCGCTGTTTAGGATAATTTTGGGAGTACGACAGCGGTTGCCGGTGGTGTTGATTCATTAGCGGTTGTGGATAAATGGTATTTGGGCTTCCGCAGAGATCATCCACAGAATAAAGAGGGTTGAGATTTTATCCGGGCAGAGTTGTTGAGCAGCCATGTAACTTCTCCACATCCATTTTGCGGAAACTTCTTTGATCACCAGCCTCCGGATAGGCGAGGTTGTTGCGGCAGGTGGGGTCAAACGAATTGGCCGCCTGATTGCCTATAGGGGATGGTGGTGACTTCGTGATTTTTGACTATCAACTTTTCATATGTAAGCACGTGGCTGAACCATCTAGTGGCCAGTGCTCAATTGAGTGAAACGGATGATGTCTTCTCTGAAACCCGATGCCTAAGCTGCATGAAAAAAGCATACATAAACAAAACGTTCGCAGCTTGAATATGAGAAAGAGGGGATATTGGTTTCTGGTTAGTTGAATTCACTTATCGGAAGGTTGCGGAAAAAAGTCTGAGGTGGCTCTAACTTTCTAACTAGATACTAGAACGCCCGGAAGTTGTATTAATTATCGACTTAAGCTCAACAAAATGTCCTTCCAAAAGAGCTGGGCCATTATTGGATCAGAGGAGATTCTGCATCAACTTCATTGGCCAAAGTATTTACGAAGCTTGACATAAAAGACGCTATTCTACAGATTCCATTTTATGATTCTTCCAGGACTCTGACAAATCATTAACACTCCATTTGGACTGTTTCGTCATGATTTTCTATTATTAGGTGATAACCTAACGTCAACTGCTTCAAGCTGTTATGAACACCATCGATTCTGTTTACCAGGATGATATTGTAAATGCGACAATCTTATGCTATACTTGAATCATTTTGCCTACTCAGCGTTGCTGCTAATTCTTTCAAGCTAACTTCTGCTGGGTCCATGTTCAAAAGGTTAAGGGTACCCCGTTGATACAGGCAGCCATCTTCCCGGTCCTGTTTGTTTTTCTCTTCTATCTAAGGCATCCAATCAAACACTTTCGGTCAGTTTCGTCTTCTGGTGGGTTCCGTAGAATCTGCCAGGATTGACTGCTATACGCAGTCTATCGGGGCAGCTGTGTACCTCTAGGTTCAGGGCAGAACAAGGCGGAACGCTAATGGTTTACTCGGGCAAAACTGGTTCTGTTCAGAAATAATCAACGGTCAGCAAATTATACAACTTTAAACCAAAGGAACCCTGTGCATGGGTATTAACCGTCATGAAATACCAACAAATAATACAGTAGCGTGAAAGGATCAATGCAGCAATACATGACAAACATGGAGCAAGTCCAACCGAAAGTTCGTAGTGTTGATTCAGAGTTGATTACGGGTAATAATATAAGAAACGTTCGGCCGGTAATTAATCTAAGAATAATGGAATATTTCTCAACGCATCTGTGAGAAACACGCTCAAATGAACATGATCAATACACACATTTTAACGCGAAACGCATACCGTACGCGGTTGTTAATTGCACAGTACACCCACTATAAAAATATAGTAACGAAGCATATATAGTAGGAGAGAAAAAGTTCAGTTTACGAAAAAACATTTGGGACACTTGCTTCCAGAGAGATATTTCTCAACAGTTTCAATGTTAAATGAAAAAATGCTGAGTAATTGCGTCAATTCTCGCTCCGCAAGGTTAATACTGGCCCAATGGTCAAGGTCAAGTCAGAAATAGGATTTTTGAGGATGGAGAAAATGGACATTCGAGGGATTTCGCCGTTATTTGATGTAGACAGTTGCGGGAAAATATGTAGAAAATTTTGTCGAGATGAGGGGAGATAGGAAGGCCCAGAGTGTTGCGTTGATTGGCATAAGGTTACTACCGTTATTATTACTCACTATCTGGAACTTCGGTGTCCGGTAAAGAGTTTGTGAATTCTAGAAACGTCGGGACTAAGTTCCTCTTACTCCCGAAGGATTATCGTCTTCGCCTTAGAATTGCTAGTCTTCCCAAACTACGATCCGCCGCGCCAGATTATTTACACTCCGGTCATTTGGGAATTAAAAGGATGAAATCATTGGTTCCTTTGACGTGTTCGTGGCCATAATTGAATTTTGATCAGTGTAACGTTTTTAACGGTTGTGCCCAGTGTGTACACTAAGTGTAATCGCCACCATTATAGTGGATAACCTGGCCTATGACTTTTGAAGCATGGCAGCGAACACATTCTAATTGTTGTAGTCTATTCTTGAATAAGTGCTATGCTTTGGTTATACCGGATTCATATTCACGTTGGAGGGAAGTTTATTTCACGTCGTCAGTAACTACGGACCTTAATCTGACTACATTTCGAAAACTTTCAGTCCGTAATTAGTACCTTGTGTTTTAGTAACCGACAATGACATTTAGTTTGTTGCGCAGAAGTTTAGAGACTGGCAAAAAATGGGATGTCTACATCTGCTCACCACACTGAAACATCCTAAATCTGACGGTGCCTCCGAGAGTTTTGTGCGTGTTTTGAAAAGTGTGAAAAAGTCTATTAACCCACTTAACTCTGACCAACTTGAGAATGGTGCAGATAACTTCTTGGAGCAACGTTAATGTTCTGACCGCCTAACAACTGGATGCACTCCGGCCAAGCTATTCAAGAACTGTGTTCTGCAAACCAACATGGTTAGTTTGGAATCCGCTGAAAGCATACATCGTCGTGGCAGCGACCTCCGGTTATCCCGGAGAATTGTGCTGCATAACCTGGGTACTCCAATGTGTTGCTTGCTTGATTTGCGTTATGAATCTGTCCAACGTGGATACATTCAGTCACTTGTCTATAATCCGCCTGTTTCTACTGCTTCCGTGGCTATCAACGGCTTTGATGTTCCTGAGTCCATTCCACGTATTTGTCACTGAGTTGACGATGCTACTGAGGACGCACCGCCACAGCTGCGACTACGTGAACACCCCAGAAACAAACCACGTGGAATCTATAACAATCTTACTCTCATTTGAACAGTGACGGATGTGCTGATTGTGAGTAAACCTATCTCGCATAACGGTCGTTTTGTTACATTATAGGAGATAGTATGCACAATCGCGTTCGATAGATAAATATCTGATTTGTATTTAGGAGTGCTATTACCACTGCATCAAAACTGGCTTTGGAGTACAGTCAAGTCGATAGCTGCATTTCTGTATTCCTGAAACCATCACAACACCATTGTATCGCCCGTTCCCTTGAGCCGTCCCATCACTGAGGCGAGCGCCAAAAAAGCACACACCGATCTCATCATTCTGCAGCGTCTGTTTCGCAAGGTTTAACAATCGTTTGCAGCAAACTACTAAAATTTTGTTTGCTGTTATCTCAATGAAGAAGCTCTAGTCCGACCTCTCCATCCGTAATGAGACCAACCTATTTTACAAACTACTCGAATACGTTCTATTCAAGCAGTCCGAGCATTGAGCATGAGACCTTACTTCAGGTGGCTTTTTAACCTAAACCACTTTTTCTAAAACTCCAGTGGGTAGACGAGCAATCCAATATTTTTTCCAGGGTCCTGTAACCCCAGAACCACCACCAATGACTCCTGCTCTTCTGCTACCACGAACCGGTCTGGATTACACAAAAGCCCAATTTGCTTTAAACTGAGCAGTCCGACAGTCTATTTGAACTAATTGCGTTCACGCCACACAGTCCCAAATTACCGTCGATGTGTAGTACCAAGCCCTCCTGTGGTTCTCCTTCGTCGAATGTAACACAGACAACTTAGCCCTGAATCGATGTAAATTAAGCTCTGAAAATTAGCTTTGGAAAGATGTTGATTCACCCGGTCTACTGCAAAATATCTCCACGAACGCCTCAAGTCAACGTGTCACATCGTAGGTCAATTCAAGCTGTACAGCAAGCCGCAAACAGAAGTCGTAGAGGACGTGATGAAAGGCACAGTGAAAAAGAATGTTCACAACAGGGATAGATGATCAAAACATCAAACACCCTCCGGGACTTCACTGATCTGTGAGGAGGGAAAATGAATAAATCGATGGGAAAACACGACAACTATCAATACCTTTCCAAAAGAACGTCACAAACGAAGAAAGGGAAACGGAACGCAAACCAAGTTGTTATAAATGTTCACTCCGAGTCGGCCATTTTCCTTCAACAGATACTAACATGGCACAAGATAACATAATGCAATAGGACGGAATTAACCTCATGTTTGATAACATTTGAAATGCATGAGTGAGAGCCAAAATGAGACAGTGCCTTTTATGACTACTCAACGCAAGTCACTCAGTTCGCTTCAACAGACGTCAACATGGTACGTGACAATACGACTGTGTTTTACCTGTTTTTCTCAGTCTATTCTTTCTACTGAACGTCTATCTCGCACATTGCAAATCTCCATTTCCTTCCATGTGCTTATGTCCTCTGTGCTGGTATCTGCGCCGAGAGAAGTTGGCAGTCAATCTTCTGCGTCCACTTCAGACGCTCGAAATCACTCCATTTACCCTCGATAGCACGTGGCATAGTGCAGTCTTTAAACGCTACACTCTCCTTTTCATCTGCGAAGCTAATGCGTAAAGCTAATTCGGTGTCCAAGGTTTCGTTCATACACCGACGAACAAGTTGTCATATGGATGTGGCGCTTAACCCATTCAAGTAATCCGTCTAGGAAAATTATTGTAGTTTGAGGCAAACACACCGCAAACTCTCTATGACTGCCTTTTTCAATAGAGCCCTAACTCCCCGAATCGCGCTGTGAACCGAATGGGACACAGGTGAGCATTTTTGCCACCCTAAACATGTCCAACCGAGGATCCTGCGATCATCGGACAACTCTCCTGACTTTCCTTTATAAACACCAACCCTTCTGCAGCGCGATTTAAGGTAAGCATCGTTTTGACCTGCTGACTCGACAGTGCATTCGAGCATTCCGTTGAAACGGCAGCAGTCGTGGAACTAATAGACGAGTCGAAGGCGGGCCATGCAGAAGGAACTGTCAGAAAAAGCGTTGAGAAAGGCCATGAAGAAGAGGACAACGGTGGTGGAAGCATTTGGTTGGAAAGATGCCCCTCCTGTGAAGATCTCACGGATGAAGACATCCCAGTAGGACATACGATGGGGAAGTTGTCCCCAGAGGGAATGACCTACTGGCATGGGCGAGGAAAGTGCACCTGAGAACAGTACGGAGATACGAGTCTTGTAAGATGTCGTCATAGGGCGCGTTGGAGGCGGCGGCCTAAGGTTACAAACAATCGAACTAGGTTGAGTGGATCAATCAGAATCAACTTGATCCCTGCGCATAGCACAAGTTGCACATTAGGGTTGCCTTATGCCGCTGCTGTAGAAAGAGATCTCAGATTCGTCGAATAGTTGCAACAGTGACAATCTTGCCGGAGGTTTGCTACTCAATCCATGTGAAGCAGAAACACGGGGAGTACGTGGTGTCCTTAAGTCGCTTCTCTAACTTCACGGTGAAATCAGGAAAGTTCAGGCCTGGGCGTAACGCATAGCTTCCAAACAATCACCGGAAAATAATGAATTAAAGTTGCGCAACATTGCCTGCTTGGAAGATAACGGTCCCAGGTAATTGCGAGCAGCCAGGTGGCGGTGCAAGGGATGTCTAACGCTTTCAATGAACGAAGCACCAGATATCCCTGGCCAGGTTACAGTACCATCTTTATCCACGGTGGACTAACAGTACAAGCTTCCTCGCCCTGATCGTGGAAGACTACGACTGAAAGTATCTGAAACAACAACGATTCATTCATTACCAAATATCGTTTACAGTAACGAACAAATATACGGCGATCAGTTATGTGCACTGATTTGGAATAGACATCGAAAGAGTGTGTACCCGACGGAAAAAGCACACCTCGCCGTTGTTTGTGATATGTGCGCCGTGGAAATCTCTTCGCTGTGTGCAGTCGGTATAAACAAAAAATGTTGCGACGGTAGACTGGGAGTGAACAATGGTTTAGCAGGTTTAAGACTGGGAGTATATCTAATTGCAAAATCCGAATTATTTGGATGAAATATATCTATAGTAAGACAAGGGAACTTGTCAATGGACACGAAAGTACTGGGGGCAACATTTGTAAGCGAAACACTGCTAACCAAAAAGTGAGCAGTGACAAAATGATGGAATGTTTACTAGCGTACCGATATCTGAGTACTAGATAGAATCACCACTTAAAACAAGTCGGGATAAACACTTAGACCATTCACCATGATTTTTGCTAACATGTGCAATCGGATCGTTTGTCACAGGTTTCTGTTTACATATGGAAGATTAAAATGAGGATGCTGAAAAACGATCGGGAGCATGCTTTTTAAAGAATTGTCAGCAAGCTGAACTAGGGAATATACATTCCGCACCGTCTCACTCTGATCAAATAATTGTGAGAAATTGCACGCGAGCACACTGATTAACCGCTCCGGAATGTGGTGATAAGTAAAATGAAAAGCGGAATGAAAAACTAAATGGCTTCAGGAATATCTCGAGAGTTTTTCTACTTCGCATCGCCCGGAATATCTCTCAACGTCACGGGGCCCAAATGAGACAAGAACCGTTTACCTAAGGTTGCCCTTCACAGCTTAATGGCAAACAACCCGAAGCGCTTGCGCAGGAAGTCACAGGTCTAGCTTGTTTGACACTACAGAATTGCGGCACTGATTCGGTGTAGCGCTTGGGAACTGATGCAAGCCTTCAGTGATATCGACTCCGAAGTGCATTTTCTAATCACCAAACGTACCACGGTCGGGCAAACACAATACATTTAGCCTCTTGGAAAGCAGCGCATGATATTAATAAAGAGGGAAACGAAAGGAGGGGCGGTCGCTGAACGTGAGGCTCGGAAAGAGACATCGTGTCTTGCCAAGGCGCCATTTAGCTTAAATACAAACTTGCGATTGAAGCACAGTCTTTTATGGTTACATTCATCACAACCACAATAGACACTGTGGTTAAGTATTTGTTTGACAAAAGCACAAGCTGGTGTACTGCGGATGGTGTTCTTCAAGCCAACGCACACGTTGGCCTCCATAAACAGTATACCGGCCGATAATACTCCACACAGTTCATTGAAAACGTCGACAAGGTAAAAGCTAATACGTCTCGGTTTACCGTTTTCGCCGTAGACACCGACGGTGGGAGGTTGGGACACAAACGGCTCACATAAGGGCCATAAGATGGGTCACAAAGTGTACTTTCCCAATTTAGTCGTTGACGAGCCATCACCTTTTAGACATTTTCCAATGACAACGACGTCCCGCATCTGACGATTTCCGACGCGTGTGTAATGCTATTAACCAAACCGAAATGTGCGTGCTCGCCGGATGCACGCCACTTATCAGCAATGTCCGGGTAATTTACACCTATGTTCTTGCTTTTGATAGTAGTTCATGCAGCCTTCATCCCAAAATGTGTGACATCAGATTGACTTGAACTCGAGAGTATCGTTTGAAACAACCCAATTTTGGAGTCGGTTGGTACGAATGTTTCACAACTTTGACTCAGTATCCTCAGCACCACGGTTTCGCTGCAAGATTCCTGGTTGATCTTCCGCTTGCTCAAGAAAGTCTAACGTTGTCCGTTACATAAAGGGTGTATTTGCACATATCCATCAAGCTAGATGCATCACACTCAGTTAACTCCCGCGCACCGGTGGAAATGCTGTCGTGGAAATTTTCCAAACGGCGACAAACCTGACGATGAGTGACGGAACGATTGGCTGATAATTCCAAATCTCTCCCAAAATACTATGCACTCGTTAAAATGAACTCTCGTTTTGTTCAGATTACCCATCGTTAGACGCCTCCGGGTAACATAACTAATTGGTAGCCGGCAAAGTCAACTGGAAGAGAAAACCGAATCCAGTTACAGTACAGTGAAATTGAACACGACATGCACTGCATTTTGGCTGAGCAAAAGAGCTCTTATGCGTATGGTGGGTAGTTTCTTATATGTAAAAGGTATCCCACGAGATCTTCAGTTTAATTCGGTTTTCCGGATGAAGCGGCTCTAGCCGGGAGTTGTCCTATTTCTTGCACTAGCGAGCTTATAGGAGTACTCAGCTTTGGGACAATAATGAGGGGAAACTCTTCTTTTCCAGGGAAAATCATGATGGCTGCCAGATAAAAGCTAAGGAATTGAAGCTATCAGTGTCATCAAGACACAACGAGTTCACAGTCATCACGGACACACACAAGTTTATCCTCCCACTAAAATGACGTGAAACAGAAGTGTAAAACCAACATGGGGTCGATTATTGTAACATATACTTCCAGATACTGAGAGTGAACTTGTAAGTAAATGAACGAATAAACAAACAAGAGCAATAAATAAGATTAAAAGAGATAACAGCAAATAGCAAATGAGAATTGGAAGTTCGCTAGCTTAAAACTATGATAAGGGAAATACTAAGGAAACTTACCAGACGGAAACTCTCATGACAGGTTCAGGGAAAAAGATGGCCAACATTCATCAAACTTTCTTTTGATCTCCCTCACACGGAGGATATTACACCCTGCAAGGGCATATTCCTACAGTTAGTAACTTAAGTACCGGGGAGATAGTCCTGATTGATGTAGCAAGTCTCTCTTTCTCCAACTTAATACTGTGGCCTCGGAATTGTTCGCCTGTTCGAAGACCAAACAGAAATTTCACTTCAAATACGGTTGCTCGCTTGAAAGTAAGGAAGATTTCTATCAGGGCCCCTCCAGCATTCTTTTGCGCAAGAGAAAACCGATCATGGTTCCACAGTCTTTCTTCATACAGGTTATCCCGCATTTCGTCCGGCTGCCTATGAAACTCCTCTGAACTTTCTAACTTACCTCTGTGTCTTTTCCCATATGCGGGCTTCAAGCCTGCACACGGTATTCCAGATGTGGCCTCACATAAGCTATTTGAAGAGATAATAACGCCGATCTTCTTCACATGGACGTTCTCTTTAACATATACGGCAATCTTTCTTCTTCTTGCCGCCTGTAAAAACTGACTAGAGACGTCAAAGTTCCCTTCTATCAGCACTCCCTAGTCTTTGGTTGTCCCTACCCTCCTCGTTTCCCTCTCGTCACCTTCGTGTCAGAAACCTGGCCAGGTTTAGCTATTCCCCAGCAGGCGGTTGATTACACTTTTCTACTTTCAAGGGTAGTTGCCATTTACTTGACCATCTCTAAAAAGTGTATCCAGGACGGACTAAATGCGTGTGCTGTCAGGTTTCCCCATAATATACACATCGTCAGCGAAGGTGTATCAGAGACACTTCAATGACCCCTGAGGTGCCATGCTAGCAATCGCACCTTCTGCGGACCAACTCCTGCTACATCTACGGGGAAGGTACGACTCCTCAAGTAGTCCTGCATCCATCCTGGCAGCCTTGAAGAAGGAACAAATGTTTCTGGTTCAATAATTAGTGATCGGTAGTTCACTCAATCAAATGCCTTCTTGAGGCCCAAGCAACGAACCTCAACTTTCTCCCCCTTATCCAACCTCTCCGTGATCTCATTGAGAAAGTTAATCAGCTTGGTGAGACAAGACCTATGCTTCACGAATTGATGTTCGTTTGCGAAGAGGAGCCAATCCTCACTACAGTGTTTCACAATCTTTTTTCCGAAAATTCTTTACAGCAGTTTCAGGACAACCGACATAAGACTTACTGGCTAGCAGTGTCCTACCTTGTTTTTCTGGCAACCCCTGCCTTCCTCAAATAATCCGGAATGATAAACTTTTGGAGGGGAAGATTAAACGACAGGATGAGCGACTCCTGGTATCTGTGTAGCTATATTTATTAAGACGAACCATAATGACGAAACAATTCCCGGGGCATTTTATCCATGTCCATTCATAATGACCTGTCACCGGTCATAGAAGTGCAGATGTATTTCATCTCGGGATCAACGTGATTCATCTCTTTAACTCACACCAACCGAATACCCAACGTATATCAACCCGAAAATGCCGTGCTTCATTCCCAATCTTTGCTAACTGGGCAGCTCGCTTGGAAGTCAGTTTCGAATATGAAATGGTTGATACGGGATCCCTGAGCTTAAGCAAAGCCCATCTTTGGTAAGGATTCGTGAAGTCTTGGACCTCCTGCCTGAACATGTCGTAAGCCTGCGGCAAGGGTAGGGCTAATTTTTCGTTGGGATCGCAAGTGCACTCCCCCGCATGATTTATGAATTGCTTTATTGGAAACATGCATCGGTGTATGTTTGTCTCTCCAGGAGTTCATGCCTGGCCGTCCCATGTATTCACGCATATATGTATATGGTGTGGTACAGGTGGGCAAGCGTATCGATTCTTTCAGGCTTCTGGCATGGACTTGAAAGGATGTAACGTGTAACCGTCCACTCGGCGCCAGCATTCATGGCTTGTGTAAACACAACCATTAAAAGTTGCCAGTCTATGATTCCCTCAAGCAGCCTATCTAGAAAACATTCAGAATACGTGTGGGGCTAATGTGGCCCTCTATGACTATAGAATAAAAACCACAAAGGCATTACGCACGGTGCTGAAAGATAAATTCCCAACTACGTACCGTCAAGGTAACAAAATGAGGGTACGGATTTGAAATTTATGGTAGATAGCCCTTGATTTGTGTCAGAGATAGAATCAGGTCTATGGAGGTCCGATTGTAACAACGTGAGTTGCCAATGACTAGTACCACTTTTACGCTTTTGATTTTGTGTAACGGATTGATAGAGTGGCCTACTGTTTATGGGAGGTCTCTCCAGTTGTTAGAATGTTCTGCACTATTACGGGAAGATGCAGGCCAAAAATGTCTGTGGCAGCATATTTCCGGGAGTGCGTTATTTTCGGTGGTCCCACTCTAAAAATGTCTGAGTGGTAATTAGAGAGTTAGTTGATGCTCCTTCACGTGCGTGTATCGCTACATGTCTGTCTTGTCTATCATGGTCGGAGTCTGTCGTACTAGTGGTTTGAAGGAAGAGTACAGTAAATACCATGTACTTAGACCTGCATTGGGGGTTCGTGATGACTTCTTTTCTCTCGCCCACATAGATTACTTGATGATCAGGACGGGCTTGGAATCGTGGAATGGAACACGAAAAATCCGTAGATCACCCTTCAGTGGAACATTCTCAGCTCTGGAGGCCCTTCTCCACCAGTCCAGTACAAATATTCTGAACTCTTCATATGCAAGTGCCACTTCGTCCTGCGCAAACTGAACTAGTCTGATTAAACCGTGTTAGTCTGGAAGAACCCCTTCATAAGCTGCTGTAACAGACACTCCAGACTGGCAATCTTCCTGGTGCATGGGAAGAGAGGACAGTCACATCTCTCTTTAAACCAAGCGACAGGTACTCTCCGGCTAGATGTCGGTCAATCAGCCTTACTGGCGTTCCGTGCAGGACAACGAGCCTTCTTTCCTCCACTCAGCATAGCTTCATTCCTAACCGGTCATGTACAACAAATTTGGTTGCTTTCATGGTTAGTCTGACGAAGGCCGAAGACAATGGCTTCATCTTTGATGCAATCTTTGACTTTGCTAGGATTTTGACCATATCCCACATGACCACTTGAAACGTAAGCCGGAGGCCTATGGTATTCATGGAGAGGTTCTTCGCTGGATTCCTTCTTTTCTGGGTAATAGAACTTTCAAAGTTAAAACCGGGTCACATCTTCTGTCTCTTTCTTTCGTCTTTGTGAGGATTCCCCAAGGGTCAGTGCTACATCCTCCTTTATTTCTGATCTACTGCAGTGGCCTTCCGGAAAATTTTTCTAGCAACAAAGTCTTATATGTGGACGACCCAAAAATCTGGGATACAACTGATCCCATGGCACTAGATAATAATACTAATGGTATATTTCTCAACGCATCTGTGAGAAAACACGCTCAGATGAGCGTGATCAGTATACACATTTTAACAAGAAACCCATAACTTACACATAATTGTTAATTGTACAACACACCCACAATGGGAATCAATTCATAAAACGGACATAATAATACCAGAAAATTCTGGTTTATGAACATTCTTTTGGCCCACTGGCCTCCAAAACGATAGTTCTCAAAATTTTCGATGTTCGGTAAAAAAATTGCTGAGTAGTTACATCAATTTTCGCTTCACAAGGTTAACGTTGGCCTCATGCTCAAGGTCATGCCAGAGAAAATATTTCTGAGGATGGAGAAAACGAACAGTTGAAGAAGTTCGCCATCATTTGACGTAAACGGTTCCGGAAAACTGTGTATAAACGTTTGTGATGATGAAGGAAGATAGAAGGGTCCAAATTTTTCCGGAGAAATGGACGATCTTCTGGTCTGGACTCGGTTATTTCCTCAAAATCGACGAAATTTCACGGACCTCGCGAACTGTCCAACAAGAACGGGGTTTTGATTTTCCATACGTTATGGAATGTTGTCGCGCGTCAGAATTGATCGTTGAATCAAGAATGGAAAGCAGAATTATGTGATAAACAGAAGAACGTGAAATGGTCATGTGAAGTATGACGAATAATGGAGTCTGACATCTTCTGACCAAATCTTTTATAAAGAATTTATAGTTTTGTGTTAGTTAGTAAAATATATACCTCTAACAAACAAGTATTATCATATAACGTGAAAAAGGATCGATTCACAGATTTTCCTAGTATATAACTACAGCCGAATTCCGATGTCGATTTAGTATGTACGGTCGTTATGTAGAATGGAAAAGACGTTAAGCAACACCGAACGATTATCAGGTGGTCTGTTAGAATAGGAAGGGGCACATATTTACATGTAATCTTATGAGGTAAACAGGCTAAGTTATATATATGGTTTCCAAACAGTTTTGACATGCACAGCTATTACATGGTAGTCGAGGAGTATACACCACTGGTAATCATTAAGTATGGAGTAAGAGTGTACCAGGATGATTTGGTTACTACTAACGGGGATGTGCAGGATGTTACCATATGTTGGCTATAGTTTTGTTATGCAGCTGCAATTTTTTCGACAGAGCTGTGTACA
>LUCH01008075.1:0-12084 GCA_013368495.1 Paragonimus heterotremus | reverse complement strand
CATCCATTCTGGCCCATTCGGTCGATTTTATTCAACACACAGACACGAAGACAGCATTTCGTACCGTCTATCAGGTCTCGGCCACCTTGTCGCGAAAGGTTAAATGCCACATCCTGTCGATAGCCGAGGCGGTCCTGATGCGACTACATCACCCGAATCTGTGTGTGCACAAACAATTCGTTCAAACCCTGAGACTCCCTTGGCCGAACACGGCCACCCAACCCGTGAAACAATTTGTTCTGGCCCCACTGTCCCCGCTTGATTAACACTGACTAACTAGAACCAATTTCGTTTGTGTTCCTAACCACAGCGAAGTAGTGTTAGTCGTTTATCCAATTACATTGCCCCTTCAGTAATCTTTGATCAATAACACTGTAACTTGTCACATAATTTTATATAATTGTACCAGCCAAAGATGAGAATTTATCGAAAACATTCTGTTCGTTGAAACTTTATTTTCCTCGCTGCTTTTTTCATTGAAGACAATAACCGCAACCTAACTGAAATGTCCTGATAACGAGGTTATCAAGTGGATAAAACGGAGTGATTTTGTGTATTTTTATTTCTAAATGATCGAATAGGTGTACCTTAATGCACTCAATGATGCAAAGCAATAAAAGCTGTCTTGCTGATGATGGTACACTTTCGCGTTTGTATGTTTGTAAGTATTATATGCGTTGATGCTGACTGTCCGAATACAGACACGGACACTTTCAGTAGTTATTTCTTCTACCTTCCTCTTGTATTTTCTATCTTCTTGTACAGTGTTTTCCTTTTATTCATGGGTGTGCGCCAGTAAATTATCAGTGAGAACCAGTGGTGTATTGCTAATTATGGTGATTTAGATGTTGACGATGATACTGATGATACTGATGATGTAAGCTGAACACTCTTTACACATGGCTTTAATCGAACGTTTGGATGTGATCATTCGGTGATGCCTATTGTGAAGCTGGAGGCGTTATGGTCAACATTCTGGTTTCCCAGACACGAAGGTTGGGAATGAAAATCCTGGCCCGGACGAGGATATGCACTACTGATTAACTTCAGTAGGAGAGCAACTCAAGTCTAGTGCTTCCTTTCGAAGTGGGCTGGCCAAATTGCTTATCTAAATGAAAAGACTACGACCAAGTGTGGGTGGTGTTCAATCAGGCTCTGTTGGTCTTACATACTGAATGTACTTCCCGGACGTGTTCTTCCAATGTTTAGTAGTTAACCCATGTAACCTGCAACTTACTTGCTGTCTATTTGTACGGCCCTCCTTTCTGCTTTTACTTTTAAGACTCACCATATAGACTAATCTGAGCTCTGCAAACCACTAACTTTCCAAAACACAGTCTGATCGCCGTTGGTGACAAGTTTCCAATCCACAGATATTGGCATCCCAGTTGCCCATTTGCATGTCATAGGTCATTTAGAATGAGTGATGTCAGGTATGAGTACTACTGAGTCATACCATGGCCCATTGTAGGTTCAGGAACGCGGACATTAACCAATACTATAGACGCAATGTGACTGAGCTATGAACCCACCTAAATCAAATGTTTCTGTCCAGTATTACATCGGTGAATCTATGCCAATGACTTCCTTCCTGGAAATTTGGTATTTAATTGCTTCGTGATTTTAAACATATGCGTGTGCAGCAATAGCACTGATATTCTATTCGTCAGCGAGCATCATTTTACCGTAGGGACATGTGATTAACTGACTAGCTGAATGAAAAACAGACTGACTGACGAGTGACTTACTGTCTGCTTGTAAATGACTTATTGCTTGAATCAACGACCAGTTTGGTGCTTAGATCCTAGTTACTGTCTAAAGTTTACCAATACCTCATACGTGTTCCGGTTGAAAAATACGTTTTAATAATAATGCAATTCTTAATTCCATTGTGAGTGGCTAACGTATATTCCACAGCTTCCACCGACTGGCCTGCCAATTAACGGGCAACAATGGAATCAGCGAATATCCCACGGCAGTAACGACATTTTATACAAACTTAGGAATGGGATCGCACGCAAAAGTGAAGATATGGCGGACAAAATGTCTAGGGTGAGTGACTGTTAGTTGAATGCCTCTAAACATTTGCTAATTTATAAACATGGCGCTTTTAAGCAAAACGAGCCGTGGTTGGACATAACCTAGGCCCTCGGCCTTATGTCCAAATCTGGTATGTAACTCGGCAGGTTCCCGTTTGGAAGAGTTATAATCGTCATTTCGAAAAACATTGTTTAGCTACAAATATAGTGAATTTTTTACGATAGATCTATCCATTACATGGATAATGCAGCTTTTAGAGAATAAATGCAGAGAATCAACAGCAACCGTTGCGGCAGCCGACGTGTGACAAACTTGTAAATTGTCTTCCACTATAAGCGCGTGCTGAGGATCAGTTCTATAATGCAGGAATAAGATATAGAAATAAGTTCGACAGGATGATCGCGTGTGAATTTTTCATTAAAGTGACGAGTACAAATTAGACACCGAAGTGTTTCTGCTGGTCATCATAACAATGAAATGATGTCGCAAAATGTTTCTGATGATCATTTGGGGGAAATGATTTCCGATTCGGTGTAGTTGAGTTTAACTCGTGTGTGTGACACTAATGACTAAAAAATTGTATTGATTGTCCAAGATGATACTTTTCACTTGTTGGACGTTTGTTTGCGGGCATTGGATCTGCACCCATTTCCCACCCGGTCTAACAGTGATAATTTGATACCGACTGAATACTTGTTCATTCTCTACTCAGCCGCTGTACGCTAACCATTAGCACACTCTACCACCTCTTCCATGTGTAACGACCCACATCAAGTTTGGCTAGTGGAACGAACATGCGGTCTATTAAAATACTGATCTGTTTCGACTGTAGCACTTGGTCTAATCTGATCTAGGTGCGATATTGTACTATGGACGAAGTAGTGCAAGGTGTCGTTCAGTACGCGTGTTCTTGTGACTAATTAATAACCGAACCACTATTTCTCAGTTCGATGATCAACCGGTTCAGGAACCAGATGCAAGATTATTCAGCTTAATATAACGTGTGTAAAACAAGCATGAGCATGAACGACGAAACAGTTCCGTGCATTTTACAATAGTCTAACAATTTACTGAAACGTGCTGTAAAAGCAAAACATGCAATCAAACTGTGTAGTACAAAAACTAAGCAAATGCGGTATGAATTTTTTAAAAAATAATTTACAACTAGCCAATAGCGCAAGGTGCAAACATTTTGTTCTCAGATGGAATGTGAACCCGTTTCTATTTCAGCTTGTTTATGGGCTGGCATGGATTAAACAATATTATGACGCCAGATAGTTTAAAAGAAAGAACGACACATCGGAAGTGGTTTATTTGGGGAAACGGGAATAACAGTTGTTCTCCAACTGAGAAAAAGCTCATTATGATAGCAACATAAACCGAGCTGAGAGATTAAAATGCTCTGAAGCGGTTAAGATAATTTGTTCAACATTAAGCCAGTAAAATATGGGCATATTTTGGGCTGTCTTCTCTGGAAGATATGAGTAGTTTGACTTCAAGATGAAACAACTGATCAGAATTGATAATGAATGCTTCACTAATCAGCTGGACTGAAAACACGACAGATAACTGATGTTCAGAAAATGTCTTTTATTTCAGCTTGCTGCTCCGAACGTCCCCTCCTTGTCCCCGTCAACAACCACCACAACACCAACTTCGACAACCCCGACCACCACAACACCCACAACAACATCATCAGCCAGCAGCGCTCAGAGTTCTCCAAGGGTAAATGACAGCTGACGCTTTTTACATCAGGAGTACTTTCTGAACATTAACACATAATAAGTGAATACATTCAATAAAGATAGGGAGCACACACTTAGAAAAATACATTAGTTTTCATAAGATTTGATTTGAACCATGTGGCGTCCAAACACATACATTTTGACTAGCAATAAGATGCATTATTTCAATAACATCAACTTTCTGGTTCATCAAAGCACTCATCCAGTCTGTAGAATACAAACTGGCAGCCAGTAAGTGCCTCTTTCAGACGAAGTACCTGATTAGGCGACTGTCAGTGCGAGTACTCACTGCTTACCGTCTGATTTACAATTTTGTGCCCAGAAATAATTAAAAGCGTTAGGTAGAGGGTAGTTGCTGGTAAACAGAAGTCATGGACAAAATAGACTTTCTATGTTGTGTTTGTCCCGTGGGCAAAACTTCTGGTAAACTATGCAGCTTCTGGCCGTCGACTCCACGAGGAGCATAATAGAAATGAGGTTAGTTGAGAAAATGTTATCTCTTTTTGGTAGTGCTTTTATTAAGGTGAGAATACATGGTCAGAAGATGTAGTAGAAGGCCAAATAAGTTATCTTCCGTGTATGTCTTACTATTCTTTGAAATTCATCCCTGAGTTAATGGCTGAGATAACTTACGATCGATCGTCTGTGTTTTTCAACATTGGGCTCACGAACAACATATCGTTATTTCACCTTCACTGAGGTTCAGACAAGGGCTTATTCACATTTCAAACCTGTTTGACAGTTAAAATTACGTACCAGTCACTGTTGCGTTGTTCTTGTTGATATGAACGTTGACTGTGCTCTTCAGTGAATAATCAGCGATGAGCTTTTGTCATACAATTGAAACAATTCCTGAAAGCCAACTTTTATTTTTGAAAATTCTAAACACTACTTGGGACATAGTGCGTTTTTTAGTTCGGTACAAGCATGTACTAATTAGCTAGCAAGGACGATCGTATAACTTGTGTAGCACAGCTAATTTTGATAATCAGACTTCCTTGAGGAAAATTCACTTATAGTGGATCCGGGAAGAAAAAACTAGTTAATCCGGCCTTGAACACTTGCCAATGAAACGTCTTTGAAGCAGTCATCTGTGTGGAATAAGTATATTGTTCGGAACGGTTCCGCAGTTACTGTAGCAGTGGCCTAAAAACTGAGATTTGATGTCGAGAATATCACATATTGTATAGCAGGAACATCGTCTCCCCCAACATGCGCGTTCAGGCCAATGGCAATTTATGGCGAACAATTTCCATCGGCCCTGTGGATGTTACGTCTTTGGAAAAATCACTGTCTCAAGAGCTCAGTAAATACGACACGCTAGTACACTGTTGAATGTTATAGTACCGTATAAAATAATGAAGTATATTTATTTTGTAAGCCCCAGACACTAGGCACGTAATATAACTCTGATCGTTTAGAAAAGCATAGTATTTTGGAGGTCTTTATACTACTCGATTTCACGAATGAGGGTCATTCATATCATTAGGTCTTTCGACTGACATACGTCAGGTTTTCAAGTTGTTTGAGAGTGATGAATCGGCGTGTGTACAGTTAACTAACAAGTGATTTTTATATATTTCTTGACGAACCGTAAGAAAACAAAAGTCACAGAACGGTATCAGCAGTTTTGTAGAGATAGTTGTGTCTTTCTGAGTGATTTTTAATAGAATCCTATTTCACAAGGTGAAATTCACGCTTTGCAAAACTTTCAGTAATGACGTGATGTTACACCTGTAGTTAACTCGTTAGTGATACAGTTTCGAATGTGAATATACAAAGTGAAAGGAAATTGTTAGGAAATCTTTTATGGTTTCATGTGTAAGGACGACAGTCAGCAAATAAATGACCTAAGTCGTACAGAATTCTGTCTTCATGTTTCTTCACTTTAGCCACAAGCAAGCCCGCAGTTCAGAAAGATGAACGCTGGGAAATTAAGCGTACCAACGACGCCGAAAAATTCACCGCTGGTGAGAAATGTACTGTTTTCCGTAATCAGTAGGCATTCTGTTTCGAATCGCATACATATTGCATCACGTTAAGATTACACCAGTTGCTGACTCATAATACAACAGTAATAATATAATATTTTTGAACAGCTTTTGTGGACATTGCGATCGGACTTTGTCATACAATATTCTGTTTTTGAACACTTTATGAACTCCGTTGTTTGCGACTGAATGATTATCTGCTTAACCAAGCCACGGCTAGCCATTTGACGAACTAGCAGTTTGACAAACTGTTAGTTAGAATCATTAAACAAGACAGGGGGCACCAGTTATAACGTGTGTTGATATGCAGTGAAACATGAGACGTTTAATCTGATAAGTCTCATTGGATAGACAACATAAAACCGTATATAAATGTGTCTGTTTGTTTTCCCATTCCATCACTGATTTCATTACAATCCTCTGGATATTAGCTCAGTCAAGGCAGCACGCCAGAAATCTCTACTCCAAGCTCCAGGAGGACCACACCCAAAGTGAGCCGATGTTTTGTCTTAACTTTATTTCATGTTGATGATATTTTGACGTACTATCATTCTGTTACCAGATCAGACCCATACAATCAACACAATGAACTGATTTCATTATCACTGAAGGGATCGCCAAATTTGCTTCTTAATAACTTTTTGCAAATAATCGCATTGTTTGGTTAAAACACTGCTGCATTGGTTAACCAACGTCCAAAGTCAAACTTCGGATGTATAGACAATATAATACCGTAGTCTGCACTGTCATCTAAATCAGGCGCTAGTAACTCATATGCAGCAATGATATTATAAGGTGGGCATTTCTTATCAGTGGCCATACAATTTTGTTCGTTCAGTATTCAGGAAAGTAAAGACTCGGAGTGCTGAGTCACATGTTCAGAATTTCCACCAGTTATCTGTCACACTGTACATTATCTAGCAATGTCCCGATCAAGTGGTATAAGGTCCAATGTAGACAACAAAGAACCTGGACTAATAAAATAAAGATAGATATCTGTAAGCTAACCATTGAAAATCGCATTCATCTCCTGGGATTGTGCTCTAGGGGTCTGTTGAATATATATGTCTGAAAAAGTTAGCAGAGATGGCAGCTACCTGACGTAGACGGAGTTAATGTTGCCGTCGTTCAATTAAGCTCGCACTGAAACAAATGTGGTCATTCAAATCGGATGGTTGCAGTAGTTGCTACCCTGTTTTCACGTGCAGCTAGGCGGCTTGACTACAGAGTGAAACCAAATTGAAGTTACACGTCCGAGTTTAAGCGTGGACGCCATGGTCCTGTCCTTTCCCTCCCAACGGCTCCTATTGATTATTTCCTAGCATAATTAATATAACGTTCTAACACAAACAGGCTAGCTAACATCATTGCCACAATAGACTGAAAAATAACTACTTAGGGCTTGGTAACTTTTGAAAGAAACGTTGAGCAATCCACGCGCATACAACCTCTAACTTATAAGATTGAGAGGCTAAGAGAACGCATCTTAGCGCTGTATGACCACTAGGGACAGTGGCACAAGTTAAAAATATTCAGTGTCCTGGGCTGTAAGACGGACACCAGCGAACTTCTGTTCAGGGTGCTGGATGCCTTAAAACCCATCAGTCCAGTTGTGGTTGCAAGTTGTTTTTAAGGTGTAAGCGTACATGTTAGGACAATAGTCAAAATAAGTGTCTTCTGGATAAGTGGGATATAGATTGCTTTTCATCCCATTCGGATGAATAAGCACAGTCTGTGTGGGGTGATGAAGATATGGAGGTTGTTGACCAGTTTGATAAATTAGGAAGCTGCATCACCGATGACGGCCGGTGTTTAGGGAATGTAACAGAGGTGCGTATGTTTAAGTCCGGGGAAGTGCTCACTAATTTAGGCCACCTGCGACGACAGATAAACATTTATGTGGAGTCTAACAGTCACGCATTTAAGGCGACAATGAGGATTATATTAATTTACGGCTGCGAAGCCGGGCCGTCTTCGGGCATTTGACCACCGATGCGTACAATTGATCGCACGCATCCGGTATTAGCGGAAATTTAGCAACGAGGAGGTCGGAAATCGGGTACTTGGAGGTGATCGTTAATCGAATATTTCTGTTCAATCCTCACGTTTGCAAAGACTTGGATGGCTAGGTCATGTACTAAAGATGTCAGCTAATAGTCTGCCACACCGAGCGGACGGAATTCAACTTTCTTTTCTGTTAAGAAAGATAGTCATCTTGCAAAAAATAAACACTTTATGGGTAGCTCCCTAAAGTTATGACATCGAATTAGCGGCTTGACTTGTACACTTTCGAAGTAGTTTGGTCAGCTATCATTAAGGTAAAATGAAGATACTCTCTAACTCTCACAGATGATGCTAGTCACCTGTGTGCTGCATTGCAATTTCCATATGTCTGACACTCATTGATTATATTTATTCCTTCCATTATCCCCAGACTTTTTCATCGACAATCATTTTGTTGTTGATCATCTAAAACCTACGCAATCTTCCAATTTGTCTTTACAATCTGTACAGTGTCGTTCACATTAACCTTTGTAGGGGAACTCAAACGTGATACCTTAAGTACTCACTAACAAATAGCGATATCTCAATGAAAAAGTTATCTAGATCTCTCGGATCTTTACTATTGAGATTGGTGTATCAGCTTAAAGCAGTAGAATACGTCGGGACAAGATCATGCCCTGTGCACCTGTTTGGTTGTTTTCTGTTCCGATTTGGGTCCAATAGTGTCATGCTTGTCTGTAGCTGAATCGCATTTAATCCCATCCAGTGGGTGCATTTCAGTTAGCTGATTGATTAGGTAATTACCACGTGCGCGCGTGCGCGCTTACACTCGGATGCAAAATGAGGCCGATTGGGGGGACGAGGAGATGATTGCAACTTCATGCAATTACGTTTTCATTAATATAAGCAATTCGGCTTCTAACGTTTTTTTACCATAGATGTACACTTCAGTGTCGTGGCTGACAGATTTAGAACTACTCAACAGTAATAACAGTCAAAATTGCACTTCGGTATTCAACCACAATAGGACTGCCACCCCAGACGACCTCCTGCCGGCACCTTATAAAAATGTTAGGTAGGCGCTAGTAAGGGTCTTGCCTCAGTTGGTTCAATTTGTGTAGACGAAAAATTGGTGGACTGTTTGTGGAGCTCACAAAATGTCGACTTGCACGTGCTACCTGGTGAAACCATGACTGACTACGATTATGATGACCGAATTGAGTTGTTCGTTGACAAATTTCTACCAATATGGTTTGTATTTGTCCATACATTGTGCTATACTGGATACGTTGGAATGTACTTTTCAGTCAAAAATTGTTGGATAATGAAGTTGTGCAGAGTGATGACAGGTTTGCGCGATTAGTAATTTATGCCACCAGCGGCAGATATATGAAAAAAAGGGAGTAGAAACTTATGTCTCATATTTGTTAATCCAGGACTTCTCTGTGACCTAGAGGTATTTGTCTGAAGTATAGGAGTCGCATATACAAGGTGACCCTGATGGCTGTATTAATTTAGGAATACAAAACTTGAACAATCAGAGGAATGCTGTTATCTGCAGGAGAAGCTGTTAGCATTCCCACCGATATATCAGATTTGTGTAAACAAAGAACACTTTAGAGAACTCTAGAACTGCTTTGGCCACAGTCACGACAATGAACCCGCTGTGTATATGGTCCCTAATCTTTATTCTAAGTATGTTTTACTCCACCACTCTCGTTCCAATATTTACTACCGACTAACCTGTCGATCAATTTACGTAGCTCCTTCCTGTTATGCAACTGTTTGCTCATCTTCGTGTTTACTTGACGTTGACCTACGTACTACGTTATCGCCACTCAATAGTGCATTGATTATCTCTCCTGTCGCATTGACTATCACCAAGCCTCAATCGGCTGATTGCAGTTATCTGAATCTTCTCATGTATGGAATCACCAGAAGTGAATTGCCGGAAAGAAATTTCTTCGCTATTTGTGTGTTGAATGTCTTAACGGACGTATTATAAAAAGCGTGGATCGTCTTCAGTATTTGACTATCGATTTCTTCGGTAAATTAATGGTATCGGGCAGCACTGACAGATAAGTAACGAAAGGGTTGGGAAACGGGTATTCGACAGTGTGCGTTAACTATTTGCTCAGTAAGTGTGTACTGACTCACGTAGTTAGATCATGAAATAAGAATTACTGCCAGGTATCTTCTACACCGCACAGTCTTTGTCAATGTCACATGCGATTTGTGTTAGGTGCGACGTCATTCAGCAAAGTTTATAAACGGTAGATCATGTTTAGTCTTTGAAATGAGACCCTCGCAACCGCAGGATTTGCTAGTTAGAGATTCTATGTGTAATGGTGGCTAATCGGGCTCGGTAGTGTGAATGATTTCCTTGTCTGGCCGAGTTGTCTCTGAAGTAAGTACAGTTAATGACGTGGTGCAGTGAAACTGTCTTGTTGATGATGGCTCAGTTTCATCGATAGCTCGGTTGTTTGTTTGCAGTGTGTGGGCACCATGATGTTAAATATATTCCTCCATATATATGATGCCTGAATGTAGGTGCTTTTAGAATTTTGATCCTCTAGTCCCTCCTTCCGTTTTTTATTTTCTTGCATGTGAACAGTATATGTCGGTCATTCTCACTGCTAATTGGAATCACATTCTTTGTTTACTCTCTGCTCATTTTTGAAGTGTAAATATTCGTTTAACATTAATGAGAATAGGTCGGCCAATCAGTTGCGTGATACGTGAACGTTGTGCTTAGGGAATAAGGCTCCTTTCAGATCACAGCAACAGTGTATAAACAGTTCATATGCTGCTTGCTTTTCTGAGTTTGTGTTTAAATCTTGTGAATTTTAATGTCTTCCGCTTACTAAAGAATTCACCTTTCGTGTAAAGTGGTTTTAAAATAGTTGGACCTTTTCCTTATCATCCCGATCACTTCCACAATTCAGGCTAGCACGAGTAAACAATCCGGACTTGGGACATTGCAGCCGACAGGACTTGGTTCCATCGCTAGGACGTTGCAGGTTTGTCAGATTATTGCGGTCACATTCAATGACGTTAATGTTTTTCGCAACAGTTGAATGAAGAATTCACATAAAGAGCATCACCTGTTAATAAAGCCCCTATATATAATGCCAAACGTTATATTTTTCATTTCACAATAGACACTGTGATTGACACATACTTTCAAGTAGTCATACACTTTGCTATAAAACAGACAGTAATTTTCGCATGGTCTCCCCCAAAAAATCGAGTGGATCCCCCCTCAAACGTGTTATCTACAGTCAAAATGAAAATGGGTTGCTCAACGGAAGCAGACATAGAGAACAAACTTTACATTTCCCCACAATCCGACTACCTGTGCTTACTTCTAACAATGTACAGCATAGAAATAACTGCTATTACACCTTACATTGTTTGCCTAGGTGAAGTGAAGGAAGGTGCTTATGAGTTGTCAGTCGAGACAGATTACCGTTTGATGTCTGACTTTACATACTTTATGTAGAAAGACTAAGCTGAGATGTGGGCGGGACTAAATACGAACGGTAAGTAGGCTTAGTGAAGTGGCCAGGCTGTGTGAACTACAGGTACACGCACATTCGCGAGGTGGCTTCCATTCTTTTCGTCTCTATACGGTTCAAGTTAACCACACCTAGGACTGTTAATCTCAGGCTTCCTTAAGTTTAAGACTGTAACGCAGTAGTGAGTCTGACGCAATTTCTGTGCTACCATTTACAGATTGCATTAAATTGGCTATTTTTCTGTTGGCGACTGATGAGAGGAAATCAAAATGTTGACAACGTGTGACATATGTCTTCTCTATGTTATGTGTTAATTACTTTGACTTAAAATTCGAATGCTTTAGACTTCTTGTAATCTCTTCATGTATAACTGATAGTAATTTTTTTGAGGTTCAACGAAATGAAGTAAATAAAGAAATTCACAAACATTTTGTAGATGTGTATTCACGAGTGGGTTGACGAACTGTGCGTTATTTTGCAATTTCAGCCTAAATCTGGAAAACCTCTGGAATCAACTTCCGTGAAACCAGGTAGTAAACTTTCCCCCAAAGGATCATTACAGGTGAGTTCTCCCAACCATATGTGGCTCAATATAGTTTGGATCAAATAATCGGTTTTCTCTCAGAAAGACTATTTGTGGACCGTAAAATTTCAACGTTAAAACTCCTTCAGTTTTGAGTGCGTTTCTAGATTCACTTACATCAGTCTATCCTGGTCAGGTCGTAATCAAACTTTAGATGCTGGCTAGCTAATTACAATACGTTGTAAGTAGTATAGGTAAAACCA
>LUCH01008074.1:2740-18802 GCA_013368495.1 Paragonimus heterotremus | reverse complement strand
AGAATTTCAAGACGAGACTCGTAAGAGAAATCCCGCAAACCAGTGACCATTCTGGTGGCCGCTCTCTGGATACGCTCGATGGCGAGTATGTCATTCTTCAAGCCGGTGTAAACGGCTTGATTTGCGTACTCAAGCAAAGGTCTAATATAGACCCCGTGGAGCGATTGAAAAGCATGCCTCCCTCTTATCATCACAAGAGTCCCAAATACCTTTTCGGCGGCCATCTGGTGGTGATGAGAATAGGACAAACTAGTAGATAGCCAAATGTCCAGGTCCTTTTTAAGGTGGACTTTCGTGATATCTGCTACACTTTGTGCACCGTGTATAACGAATAGGTTCCCCGAGTCTCTTCCAGGTGACATATGTGCACACTTACTGTCGTTTGAATGGAGACTCCAGTATTCCGACCAGCCCTTGATACGCTCAAGATCACTCTGCAATGCACTAGGGTCAAAAGCAATCCAGATTTTGAAGTCATCAGCGTAAAGGAGAGTATTGCTAGAAATAAGGTCGTGAAGGTCATTGATGTATATCAGAAACCACAACGGACCGAGCATGGATCCTTGAGGAACTCCAGTGGAGATCAGAAAAGGAGGAAGAAAGTCCGATCCAGTTTTTACTCTAGAAGTCCTTTTATCGGGAAAGTATGTAATCTAGCAAGGCACCTCTTCTTGAGTCTCATGGGCTTCCAGCTTATGTACAAGAGGACCGTGTGGGACACGATCATAGGCTTGAGCAAAGCCGAAGAAGATGGCTTCCAAAATATGGCCATTGTCTCTGGCGTCTGTCAGGCCATTCATAAAGGTAAGCTTATTGGTTATGCATGACTGGTCGGGAAGAAAGCCATGCTGGGTAGAAGGGAAAAGATTATCCGAGAAGAAACGCTCAAGGATGACGCGTTCTATCAGGTGCTCCATTACCTTGTAAGGAATACTGGTGTGACTGATCGGCCGATAACTAGCCAGAGAGTGACGATCACCCGCTTTAAATATGGGCGTAACAATGGCCTCTTCCCATACCTCCGAAAGAGTGCCGGTCCGAAGTGTCTGTTTGAGCAGACTGCGGAGGGGCGCCACCAAACCAAGGGCCGTTTCTTTCGGGATCCGAGGATGGGTCCCGTCTGGTCCCATTGTACTATAAGGGTTGATCTTAAGCAAGAGATCCTGAACGTCCAGCACACATAATTCAGCTGTTAGAAGTGAACATTAGAAATTTCTCCTCAGGAGAATCGGATGCCAGCTTGCCGGAACCACACTGTAGGCTACTGAATAGTATTCTCTGAAAATCTTAGCGACTACTTGAGAGTTGGAGGAGACAGGGGCCCAATTACCCGGATCCAGTTGATTTTTCTTGCTGGGTGCAAACGAAGCATCTGCCGATCTGAAAGGCGGATATTGAAGGCAGAGCGTAACACCGCCCTTATATATTACAGTAAATACTAAAAACAGAGTTAGATTATTCGCATAAATACGTTCAGTTCACTTCAGCCCAGTTCGGTTCCGTTTGCTGGACGAAACGGCTTCAGCCACAAATTGTTCAGTTCCGTGCACCAGCGTGCTTCTGAGGGCGCCCACTGATGCGACGATAATGAGGGGAGATTTTTCAATTCTATGAGTAATGATGAGGGCTACCAGATAAATGCTCAGGAGTCCAGTCTGTCAGTGCCATCAGGACACAACATGTTAATAGCTACCACCAATACACACAAGTTTATCCTCCCGTTGATATGACGTGAAACAAGAGTTAAGTGTAAGACCAAAAAGGGTTTGATTCCTAGAACTTATGCCTTCAGACGCTAAGACTAACTTTGTAAATAAAATGAAAACAATAAGATTTAAGTGAGAACAATCATAGAAAATGTAGATAAAAAGTTGACCAACTTAAATCTATGACAAGGAAAGTAGTTGGGAAACTCGTCCAAACTGTACCCTCACAACAGGTCCGGGAAGAACAATGGCCAGCGCTCATCTTTCAGTTTCAAATCTAGGACTCGATGAAGGCCTGCGTCTGTTGATTGATGTGTTTCGGAAATTGACCAGACTGCGTCTTCTGTCGACGAGGATGCGTTCGATAATGGTCTAAATGTATGGATGAAGGAATAGACATGACTAATCCTGGCTGCCCTGAAGCAGAAGCAGACCATTTTTCGATTAGTACGGATAGGAGATAGGTTGCTATAACACTTGTTTAGCTCCCTTTTGAATACACCTGAGCTGAAGACCTCGACGATTTTTGCAGGCAATTTGTTTCACGAGATCACTACCCGGTCTGTGAAAACCCTAAATCGAACAGCCAGTCGTGATCCTATTTACTTGTTCGTGAACCTATGATCTCTTAAATCTCTGTCCCGACGTATAGCGAATAACCATGCCAGGGGACTTGTGCCGGTGTGCTGGGTAGTCTTGTACACCTCGATAAGGTAACCTGTTATCCACCGGCGTTCGCGCGAGAATAAGTTCAACGGGTGTAAGCGGTCTTGATAGCTTAGACACTTCATACTCCCTACCATACGTGTGGCGGGCGAGTGAGAATCAGGCCATGCCTTAAAACGATCTCTAGGACCGCTGCTAACGATCCCGGACGGAAGGTTGTTTCAATTGCTAATAATACTGTAGCAAAATCTGCTGCACAGGGAAGGTCCGAGGAAGCGGCTTGAAAAGCTTCCCGTTATTTTCTCACCTGCCGTCATCATTCGCCATGAGAAACAGCTGTTCAGTAAGACCCAATCTAAAGTAGGGATGCGTGAGAATTAAAACACCGCAAGGCCGTCGTAATTCAAGTGGACAAAAATTAACAATGTAAGCCCCGGGCTCGTACGCGACATTTATTTGGCCTGTGATCAGTTTGGTAGACCCCGTGATGGTCATGATGAGTTACTGAATAGATTAAGTAAATGGGGATGTACCTCACTGGACCATCGGTGGCAAGAAAACGAACGAGTTAAGCAGAATGGTTGCGGGGTTCCACCAAGTTACAGTAGTCAAAGGACTCAACTCCCAGGAATCGTTCGCAAGTGGTCAAGATGACCACCACAGTTTTCCAAGTTGGCAGTGTCCGGGATTGGGGGATATTGTAAAGTCACCGTGGACTGCTGAAACGCAACCAGAGCTGCGGCAATGATCGTAGTAAGATGGAGCGAAAAAAGTTAATGGAACATCCGTGCAGTATCATCGAACGATTGCGCGAAGGGGAGAAGGGCAGATTGGTGGGCCCAAAATTTTTGTCATGTTACAAGATCAATTTTATTGATTTGAGCAACATCTGGAAGTAATGCAAAAGGTTTTCGTACGAAAATGAAGCATCGTCTGTAAACAAAGTGAGAAAACTCTACACGCCGCACTGGACGCGTTTGGCAGCAAGTATGTCTTTCTTTTAGCCGGTATACACTACCTGATTGGAATATTCGACGGGGGTTTAACATTAATACACTAAACCATTTGAAACGCCTTGTTGTCTATGCGCACGCAAGTGCGCTTTATCATCCTATGGGTGACAAATCCTTTTCCTGTCCCCATCTCGTGATGATACGCGAAGAATAATTTGGACAAGAACCGGACGCCCAGATCTTTCTTTAGATCGGTTTTCACAATATCCGTCGTGCTGAACGCACTATGAATCACGAATCCATTGCCAGAGTTCTCACGGAGTGACGTGTATGCGCACTCACTGTCATTCAGTGGGAAGTTCCAATCGTCCGACCGGCGCCTAGTCACGTCAAGGTAATTCTGCAGTGCATTTGGATTGGTGGCATTCCAGATTTCACGTTGTCAGCGTACAGAAGAGCGTTGTTGTAAATGGGGAATAATGGAGGACCTAGCACTGATCGTTGAGGAACTTTCGCAGAAATGAAAGGGGGAAACGAAAGATGTGATCCGGCTTTGACTCTAAAAGTTCTATCGTCGAGAAAAGAGGCAATCCAGAAGGCAGCCACCCCATAATTACCGTAGGCTTCCGGTTTGTTTTCCAGGGGGTTGCGTGGGACACGGTCGAAAGCCCCGAGAAATTTAAAAAACAGCATCTTAGACGTGGCCTTTGTGCTTGATTGCCGCCAGCCTTTCCGTAGGAATAGGCACTTTTATTATGCATGACCGGTTAAAAAGGAGGCAATGCCGAGTAGAAAGAAAATGACGGTTTGACAAGATGTCGTTGAGGATGGCAAGCTTCAATAAACGCTCCAGTATCTTGAATGGATCTATCGTCAGGCTGGTTGGCCGATGACTAGTCGGCGGGTGCCAGTCACCCACACTGAAGACGGGTGTGACCATCGCCTCTTTCCATACATGAGAGAGAATACCAGTCCAGAGTGTGGGGTTGAACAGCTTCCAAAAGGGTTCCGCCAGACTTGCAGTTACTTCTTTGATAATTCTGGGGCGGATCTTGTCAGCATCGACTGCGTTGTATGAATTAACCTTGAGTAAAAGGCCTTCAAAATCTATCCCAGGAAACTCGGCTGTAACGAGTGGTTGCTGGAAGTTCTACAGCGGTGGTTAGGGTGTCAAATAGGCTGTTCGACACTGTAGACTACTGAATAGTGTTCCCTAAATAACTGAGCTGCTCTCAAGGAAGCAGATGAAGTCTCCTCGTCTGGCGGTCTCGAAGAAGGAGCCGAAGGTTTGTTCCTTCTTATTCTTCGCATTTGCCTGAATAAAAAGTTTTTGTTCCTGGGGGCTCTGAGGAGTATCTTTACTTGTACGTGTTTGGTACGTTCACAGAGTTGCCGCCTACATCTGTTTCCGACAATGTGGAACGCCCTTAAATGTTCCGAGTTTTCCGGTTGCCTGTGGTTTGCGGATAAGTGAAAAAATAATCGATGAAACGACGTATTCTGTGCGGAAGAGGTGGCCGATAACAGGAAGTGCACTGTTCGTGTGGTACAAACAATTAATCCACCTTCTGAACCGCGCTTTGAAACGAATTGTAGTTCTGGTCTACAGCGTCGTAGCCAAGAAGAAGTAAACGTAGGTAGCCTCTCAGTCAGTTAACATCAGCCTGAACAAAATTTCGAGCTGTGGACTTCTTGCTGGCATTGTAATCGGTATCAAGTAAGATGGAGGGCAAACAGAGAATAGTTATTCTGTCCATGTGGCGGGTCGATGAACGATGTCTGCCAGGTGGCCTTCATTAGTGACGACTACATCGAACAGACAGAAAATTCGACCACAACGATGCCGCTTTGAGGCGTTGAAATGCTGTGCCTAGGCTCCCCTTTTTATCAGGGTTAATAAGGAAGTCAACAGTTTCATTTCAACGTCCTGTTGAGAAAATGATGTTCAGGTTATGTCGTAGAAACTGGAGTCGATCATACCAAAGAGATGAGTAAGGCGTTGTAGTCCTAGGAAGTTGTCTAGGTTTATGAGAAGAGCGTCGCCGTCGAAGTCTTCGGAAGAGGGTGAACAATTAGCAATCCCCACTAGGGATGAGTCTTGTACACGCAGAGCCGGACAAAATCACAGAGCATCAGATTCATGAAAGACGTGAAATCCACCGATAACCACGGGAACCGGGAGATGTTGCTAGAGGAAAATCACAGAGCACCTACTTTCCCGCGAATGAACTCAACTCGGTAAGCTGAATACTCGGGGCACTCACTTCACTGTCACTAGCGTCAGCTGTGAGCCAGGTCTCTTTGAAAGCAAACACATGGGGTTTGGATGTCTTGAACCACCTGTCTGATTTCCCGTTATATATTGAACCTACTCAGACAGTTCGCGTACATGTACTTAAATGCTACTTCCTCATTTCATTTCGCAAAAAAAGGAAGAAGAGGGCGAGAAAGAAGTTAGAAAATAAGAACCACAATCGAGGAGGTTGGTATGGTTGGACTCGGTCTGCACAGACGAGTTGTTCTAATGGCCTGCCTTTGAGGCTGCGGGCGAGGCACCACCTGTGCATGCGTCGACGACTCTTCAGGACGCTTAACCAGCATTCTTATGTTGCAGTTCGCGGCCCTTTTGCCCCTGCTAAATGTCGGTTTCTAGGAGGGTGTTTGGGAATTTCCATTGACAGGCCATTTGACTTTCTGTATGCTGAGGACGCTGTTTGAAAGAGCACATTGTGCTCGGTATTATGGAGCTATTGATGGAGATACCCAGAGGAGCTTGCCGAAGAAATGCTTGCCAAATAGCGGGAGGCGATCCTAGCAAGCACCCGTCGTTTCGAATGCTCGGAAGAAGGAATCTTCCGCTGGGCAGTTTTGTCGGTTTCGGGGAAGGTCACTCAGGATGTGGCTTTTGTGCGGTTTCAGTGCCCTCAACGCTTGTGCCCCTGCTTGAGGCTTCGACCGTAAAATTTATGATTATAGCACCGGTATCTCCGTTTTACATTACTGACACACAAGCCTGAGTGGACCCAGTTATGGCTTCCGGTCTGCCGTGATTTGTGACTTAGCTTTAGCCAACGTCCAGCATCTCACTTGACTTTCCCAATTCAGTCCAATGCAGAAGACAAGTGATGGCCAAAAAGAGAATTCTTGCACCGATCAGCTGGAGGCTTTCAACCCTTCAGCCTATGGTTTTCCTATACCAGCGTAGGGTGTTTGCTTGTAACTCTGCTACGATAAAGGATAGAAGCACCGGCAGGGATGTATGCCGAAAAAACTGTTACCACTATGCATAAGAGATCATACGAAAATAAAACTGCTTCAGCCTGCTAGCTGAATGCACGTATTTTTATGTCTAATCGTCTTCCCATACTTAATAGCTTATGCACCCTATGCAAGCCGGCACACGTATATATGTGTGCGGCACACCTGTATCCATGTAGGCTCGGGAGGCTTGCCTTCTCCAAGGGTAATAACACAGTCAGTTCAAAAATGCAGCCACCGAATAGCTCATCATAGGCAGTCCCAGCCTAGACCGGGTAGAATCGCCGGGAGGCAAAAGTGATCAGTTTTCACTTTCTGTGACGGCAATTACATCATACTCTGCTGTTTTGTTACTAACCTCATATCATTTATTTGCAATATAACACGCATTTGTGTGCAAGATATCCATTTACTTATCATGAGATCTCCCTGTCGTTCATGAGGTTGGTCATTCGGGCGTTAGTCCCGAGAAGGTACCCGTTATTTTGTGATGGTGTGTTCCAGATGTTACTCTACGCTTCCAGTTACAAAGTTGCCTTGGGACGGCTGACAGCTCGTTTTGTTCGCAATAGAAGACTCCCCAAGCAGCCGATTGCGAGCTGCCTTATTTTTGACATCTTCAAAACGCCGTAAAGCGAAGCAATCTCACACTACAGGATGACGTGTTTCATCCAAAAAATTGCAGTCAACGCATTTACAAGGCCCGAAGAAGCGAGCTGACATCAATAACGGGTTGTTTTCATGAGAAATGGGAAATTTTTTTATCACGGAACCAGTACTTTTGGCACTTATTCGGTGTATTCTAATATTCTCGTCATCGTTGCTTATTTACGATTGACGTACTGTAGGTAGTTTGCCTGAAGCTCCGATCTCGAAATTTCCAATAATATCTGAAAAACGATGGATCGCGCTAAAATGGCCGTTTTCCTTTTTGAAGGACCTCCAAGTCAAACCCCGCGAAACGGGCAATTGCCGAAGTCTGTTGTCAACTGAGGGGAAGAACCCTCTGATGTGTAGATAACAGACATACAAGTTTTCCATCCTACCCACAGAAGCCCTCATTGCTGGGCTAGTTAAAGTCCAATATTGATGACGTAGCCGGCCATCTTATTTCCTGGTTCCCTGCCTGTTAACTTCAATAAAGTAGGAGGGAAACTAACAGGCCGGCAAGTTGTGGAATCTTCCTCCCCGCCTCTCCCAAAATATGGGGCCTAACATCACTGCGGCAATGACCCATTCCGTTTTAGTGTGCTAACCAAAAGAGCTAGAGAATTGACAAAGCTGTCAGCCGTGTGTTACAGCAACGCTGTAAATTTGTTGACCCACGAACTGAGAAGATTCGTCCCCTTCGTCTGCATTCCCTATTTTTCCCACTAATCTGACAATTGTTCCCACCATCCCACTCACCCCGTTTTGCTTTATTGAACCAATGTGTCACCAAATGTCGGCGGCGCCAGTGGCCATTCTTGTCCTGGCCTGCTGGCATGACGGCTCACATTTGACCTTGTTGGTCCCGTAGAGAAACCGTTGATTTTTCTGGATGGGATTATCCTCGCGAACGATTGAGGTTTGCTGTGTGTAATTGCCGATGCATTTCTGTAATAGTATTGCAGGAATTGTTGAATCCAGTCTTGTTTTCACTCTGGGGATCCGTTTATGAGCTACGCGTAACTCAACGGTCAGACGTGAATCGTTACAAACACTAAATGTGCAACTTCTGGTACCGCCGCACTGTGAATAACCAACTTGGCCACTGTTGACTTTGTTAAGGTCTGCTGCATTATTTTTGAGGTTGCTGTGCCTTGTTTGATCAGTGTTGAAGGGTGGCCCTATCGTTCATCGTGTTTTCTTAATAATAAACACTATTGATCATTTTCATTCTTACACCAGCTAAGGAATCCGTTTCCCTTACTCTCATTCAGTCAGAGTCCTGTGCATATCTAAATGTCAAAATAAGACATTCTTGTTCCATATTCTTTCTTGAGTAGCTTATAATTCTTACCATTCCTCGATGCGTAAACAGTCATTTTGCTCCGACCCAACCACAATGACCATTTATTTGAGTGAATTCAATTCCGTTAGATCGTCCCCCATTACTGAGCGGTGCTTAGTTGTCAGAGTTGTTGTACCGGCACATTCTTCGTTTAATTTGTGAGGATTTTTCACATTCGAGGTGGGATATTTAACTTCCATGTACATTGATTAAAGCAGTACCGTATTAAATCCAGTTTTCACGAGCGTCTTCTCATTAACCGTTTCGAAGATAGATTATCTTCTCTGCCGTTTGATATTGAGAAAGGCATTTTTGGATTAACCGATTACGCGTAACTCGTTGTGAACCTTGAATCGTTATCGAACGATTCAATAGCACTCAAAGACGGTGCTGAGGCGATAAGTTTCAAAATCGCTGTGGGCCTTTCTTCTCTGCTACATTTTGACAAACCCTTTTATTCCTCCCATATCTTCTTGACGCATGAGTAATTACGAGCTGACCCGTGTCAGAAAAACATGGTAATAGGAGAGCAGGCCGACGTAACCCGTTTGCGTGCTGGCGCGCAGATGGATACGTACGCCTTCATTACCGGCGAGCAATTAATCAGGGACATCAGGAAGCATGCAGTCGTACAGGCGGTAAACTTTGCACATATTCCGGACATGGAAACTTTCACGCGCGCAATAATCATGTTATGTCCAGGAATAAACATTCCCAGTCTTCGCCCAGTTTGGTTTTGAACATCTCGGCAGAGATGATTTTGAACACCCACTTGGGTAGGTTGTTCCACGGACTACTGGCCATGTTCCCTAGGAAGTTAGTTGTGGCGAGCGCGTGAGCATACGGCCTGGCTTGTGCTACCGAGTGAACTTCGGAAGATACACTTTCCTGTCTGAGAAGAAATCTCCCGATGCGACACGTACAGATCAGACGGGGTTAGCGGCTGGTTAATGCGTAGAAGAAAAGTATACACGTTCAGCGGCATCCTGTTCAGATTGGCACGTCTCAAGCTAAAAACGCCCACGCATAACCGCTGTTACAAATGGCATGTGCTACACCACTACAACTTATCCGGTGTAAATCTGAATAAACAAAACCAAGAAAGTTGTGAGTGAAACCATTTTTACTTGTGCCGATCAGTGCTTGTTAGTTGGATGATTTGCCAGTACGTGGCGGAAGCACAAGTCTTGCGGAAGCAAAATTTAAGTTATCTCAGCGGCAAGATACAGGCTGGGAAGAAAAGTGTCAAAAGGATAACCCAAGCTGTGGTTAAAAATGGATGTGCGTGTTGCAGTGCACCATAACAGACTAGGTAAATATGTGACAAAATAAACTTGGAAAGAAATCTGAAATTCACCAGTAAATAATTCCAAAGGACAAATAAATGAAGTTCTTGAAAAAAAGGGAATGAGTGACTTATCAAAAGATGGTAGTAGAAAGTGGACAGAAATGAAAACGTTCGGAATTGAGGTCACTCACTTTAACTTAACGCACTCATCGCTTATTCGTTGGTGGAGTGCTGTCAGTGTATCCAGTATTTGCCGGATCTATTGAAAAAAATTCACTCAGACTTTCTTCCTGCCTACATTTTTATTTGGCCCCTTTTTATACAACTTCTTTAAAACTTCGCAGCTTAACCTTTGTGAGTCACCCATGCGTATTGTTTTACGCATTTGGAGGTTACTCTATAGATTATTTGTTTTCATTCGGCGTGCTCCACCGGAGGAGAATCCTTCCTGATCTGCTTGCGTCATTGGAGGGACTTGTGAAGCAGCTTTCAGTATTCATTTTATTTGTTTATTCAACTTTATGTATTCGATTAGTAATCTATAGGGCATTCTTGCCGTTGGTAATGACCGACACAGTTGTGGTATTCAGCCCACTGTTTTACACATTTTATTACTTACAGTTAGCACCGTGGAGCTTTCAACACAAATCTTGCTTTAAGTTCGGCAGTCGTTGTCCATCTACGCATTCATCAAAGACGGTTCGGTCGTAACAATGTGTATATCAGTGAATTAATTTACCGAGCCGAGAGTGAATGGATGTACATTCCGGCCCCCTGACTCCATACATGTTTCCTTCGAGCTATAATCTCCGAACGTACTCAACTTGTATTCAGTCCACCACATCTTCAGAGTGATATCTAACGTCATTTGAATTTCACTAACAAGCCACATCGTTCTAGGACAGCAACTTTAGGATGCTTCACTGCCTTTCATCTACCACAGTCACGCCAGCGGAACTGTAATGTGTCCACCACAACACAACACTACGACAGTCTGGTCATTTTTCTGATAGAATAAAGGAAGTTTTGTGACCGTAGAGCTAATCCGGGTAGCAAGTACGGCGCATGGAGGTGCGCAATCAGCTTGAAACACCAATCTAAACGAATTCCGTTCCGTACATATGCACTTTGTTGAATCACGCACTGCTGGGCGTCCCACTGACCGATCACCTACAATCACTTACATGACGCAGTCAACCCCACAGTGCAGACAACAGTGAGAACATGTTGGAAGTGTGGTCAGTCACCGTTTAACCGCCCCTAGTTTCTACTGGGATAAAGACACTCTTGAGTGTTTGGCAAACGCACTGGTCTAGCACGTGACAGCATTCCACGTCCGGTCGTCCGGAAGTCTGCGGTGCGGTATCTGGCTCAAAATTTGTTTGATTTGTTATGTACGCGGACGACAAGTCCAGACAAAATTATTTTCCTGACACTAACACTCCAAGCTCTGTTCCTGGCGGCAAGTGTGTGTCGCAGTTGAAGTATTGCCCCAAGCTTGATCGGCTTCCCGAACTAGTTCCACACTTGCGGACGTTCCACTCATTTGGAGCCACCATCGCCCGTTCTTCGAGAATGGACCACCGCGCATTCCACTTCAAACTCCCACCTAACTTCGGACGGGATCCTCGCAAAGATAATGTATCTCTCGGAATCAATCTTCCGTGGGATGCCATCAAAGCGAACCGGTTCTTACCTTCCGTCACTTCTAGATTAGCGGTATGCTGGTTCTGTCAGTTTATGTTGCCGTTCTCATTACTAATTGTCGAAAGTCTGACTACTGCTGTGTGCCTGAAAGCTAACTACTTGTGGTGTACTCATGGTGAACTGTGTGTTATGTCATGATGATCGTTGAGCCACGCATGCCCTCAGGGTGTGCGGTCTACGACAAGCAAAACAATAAGATCCTTACCAGTCTTCTTTGTGAACTTCAAGCTGATTCAGCCCGTAGAATAGTTCCGCCTCTGGCTCATAGGACCTTAAAGGAGAACTCAACAGAAAATCTTAGATATGTGCCCAACCTACACATTTGTGACTTCCGAAGAGAGATGGAATGTGCTATGTAGCCTGTTACACAGTTAATGCCGCACCTGTTGCTTCAACGAAGATTAACCACATTTCACCATGGTTTACCGAATTCACGAGCACGACCAATGGTCAGAAAAGAGTTGCAGGTCCGACCAAAGCAAGTGAGCCACGATTCCTCCGAATGCCGGTTGGCCTTATCTGTGTTGATAACGCGAATCACAGCTCCGCTCATCTGCTGCGACACCATTTGGTAGGCCTGATCCAAAGGCTCATCTTGCTAGCCAGAATCACATTACGTTCTTCGTTACCCATGGCCAATAAGGCAGACGTTTGCAACCAAACTACTTCAACCTACAGCTGACTCACCTAATGAGAGTGAGTGAAAAAGGCGGGGGGAAACCTAACCAATTCATTCGATGGAAACCATAAGACAGAGTGGACACCAACACGCCAAAAACCATACCAATAATTTTCCCCAGTCGTGCGCTGGCAAATAATTGTGCTCAGTCTGCTTGAGGGCAGTTCGGCAATGCTACCAGACTGAGAAGAGCGGGACGGAAAGAAACCTTCGAAAACGAGTGTAGAGATTTTTATATTTTTTACTTCATTTTGCTAACACTGCGAAACTGCTGCTTCAGACCACACTGTACATTGTTGTTTGACTTGAGTAAAAACAACGACACCACACGTTTTCGAATAAAATCTGCTACGCGTGCTTCCTGGTTCTTCCTACGCCTCCAGTGGTTGCCATCCGGATGAAAACATTCTTTTTGTTGAATTAACTTTCGGCTCTGTTACTTTGCATCCTCAGCTACGTTTAGGGCAATCCGAATACATCCCAACATCGTTGGGTGCCTCACGAACATTGTCAACATTTGGTGAGTCCAGTCCTCGGCTTCACTCGTTATTTTTTTCATCGAGGGTTACTGTAATTCACACATCTGTTCCACCACATGTGTAAACATTCCGGTTTTCTTGATAACTCCCCAAATCAGCTTCAGTGACTACAAAAAAGCTTCGCTGCAGGTTACTCTTCATCCCGTGGCTGGCTTTGCGAGGCTCATGACGCTGCAACAGGTAATTCTCAATAGAAGTGAGGACTCAGTTTTGATACTCCATGGCGCAATCAAATACTCATGTTTGTAGCTGTCGTCTGGGGCCCAAGAAGCTGAAGAGCTTATAAGAAGCAGAATTATTACTTATTATATGCGTGTGTTAAGGAGCGCTTATGCCGTTACTCACGCAGTGCATTATCCAGATCAGTGTATGTTCGCAGCTCTGCTCTACTGGCCAGAGTGGCAAAGTTTCTGTCTAATTAGCTTACGTAGCATCAGTAAGTGCGACTTAACTTTATAACCTGACTTAGTTAACGGTGGAAGCGGCAAAACAGGCGTACGTAACATGACCAGTGGCCCGATGGCAATCAGGTACCGTTCTATCAGTTCAAAAAACTTCAGAGCAGAGTGAAAGTAACCGCACGTTATCACGAAACCCGGTGCAATCGTTCCTGGTATCGTCCTAAGTGGCCTTCACGCAGACGCAAAATCCAGTCCTGGGGTCCGAAAAGTCCCGGCTCGCCGACAATATAATACGTGATAGCGGCCCCAATGAGAACTGCAACACGTTGACCAAGTCTTCTTTTCCGCTGACTTTTCTCGGGCGGATTCATCTACCATGCTTACTGGAAAGTAATACATGACTTAACCTGTTCGCCTCGTATGGTTGAATACAAATCTGTGCATCTTCCCATCCTGAAAGACTACATGGCAATCTTTCCGTGTTGTTAAACCTTATCTTCTATGTGTCGGCCGTGTGTAATCAACCGACCTCGGAATTCGGCTGTAATCGCATACGTTACACGATAAAAACTGCTTGCCAGTGCTATATATTTTTTTAACCCACACAAATTTGTAAAATTTATATAAAAATTTCTGCCAGAAGATCACATGTTCCATTAATCGTCATACTTCATATGATCATTTTACGTTCCGTAATTTTGCTTTTCGCCCCTGATTCCGCGGTTAATTCTAACGGGAGACGACGTTCCATAACTCCCGGAAAATCAAAATTGTGTTGGTTGGACAATTCACCAGGTCTGCAAAATTCCGTCGATTTGGAGAAAATAACGAAGTCCATCCGAGAACACCGTCCATTTCTCTGCAAAGTGTAGGCCCTCCTATCTCCCCTTATCTGGCCAAAATTCTCTGCACATTTTCCCGGAACGGTCCACATCGAATAATGGCAGAATTCTTCGACTGTTCATCGTCTCCATCCCCAAATATCCGGCAAGTGGTCATCTTATTTAAAAATGACCATGATTGGTGAAACATTTTGTTGGCCGTCGTTTGAAACAAGATAAGGGATTGGCATTTTGAAATGACAGCTTCCTTAGTGGCTGTCACGTTTATTCTCGATTAAGTAACGTGAGTGAATAAGAATTATGTCACTTTCGTCGGTTGTATAAGTGTAAAGTGGACGTGAGCGTGATGATGTATGTAGATTGTGATCCGCCGCTAGTGCGTGCCTTTGGAACAGATTAATAAGGTGATATGTATGCCCCGCGTGTAGCCGCAGAGTGTTCGAATGTTGGATTCAGAATATCTGCTCTATCGATTTCTTGTTGTTTTTAATCTTGTTATGTTGAACGTTCAGCGTATGGCACATGGTCACAGCGTTATTGGATGTTTCATTGTGTCTGTTTCTTTTGAAGTGGTTACTGGCCCGTTAGCGGAGTCTACATCAAGTTAATGGTGCATAATCCGAAGGTGAGTTATTAAAGAAGGAAATCTTGCTTGAAGACCACTTGCCCAAGCGATGGAACATTACAGGGGGTGGAATGACACTTCTTGTCTTGCTTCGCCTTCAGTTGACAGTGGTCTGATCGTCGTAACTTGGGGTACATTATGTTCTCCGTCTATTGTTGTAGCTAACCGCTTGATGACTTGGCCGTTGTGAAGGTCGGCTCGAGTGGTAAACGTTTGCCGCAAAGAAATGGACATCAATCCCAAGTGGAGGTGGTTCGGACTCACATGCCACAACCCGGCCGTGCCAGACGCAAAGATAATGGCGCAGTGGTCAACACGGTTGTTTCCTGAAGGCGTAGCTAGGGTTTTGATATCGACAGTTCTACTGACAGCAAAATTGGAGTCTTTTCGAAGGGATCGAATGGAAACCCTTGTATTGAGATCACCTTGGATGTCCTCAAATTCGTGAACTCGCTGCGACGTGGTAGTTGCTTTACAGGCACAACCGTGCCTGTTTATATTACTTCGTGAATGTAAATGTACTGCAAACTGCTAGCTAGGACGCCTCCTTGAATCATTCCACTGGTGACTAGTCTGGGCGCTGAGCTGTTACTTCTTATTTCCATTGTTTGTGTGCGGTTCACAAGGTATGAGGCAAACCAACTGAGCAATGGATCATGTATACCGAAAGATGACATCTTGGTCAGAAGGCGCTTATGAAGCACACGATCAAAAGCTTTCTGCGTATCCAAAAATATAATAATAATTGCATTCACTGAATCAGCAGACCTTGTAACATGAGTGAAGAATTCCAGCTGGCACGTCATGCACGAACGTTTGCTGAGGAACCCATGCTGGGGGTGGTTTGTAAGATTTTGTGATAATAAGAATTCAACCATGCGACATTTTATTATTCTTTCCAACACTTTAGAACAAATTGAAATGCGATTAATGGGACGATAATTGTTGATGTTTTGTCGTGAGCCACCTTTATAACGGAGCTGAATTATAGAATTTTTCCACTGGAGAGGGAGGGAGCCTAATGTTAGAGATGGTGCATAAATATTGAGCTTAAGGAGAGGGACGTCATTCCCTCCGTATTTGAGAGCAATAGGGTAAATGCCCTGTGGACCAGGAAGATATGAAGGTTTAATTGTAGCTAACTGAGAGCGTATTTTTACTGCATCAACAGAAACGTGGCTTAGGAACGTGTTTGTTTTTACAGTGGAAGGTGGAGGTAATATATTTCCCTCAATGTTGAAAGAAGCAGCAAAATATGAGGTGAAAACCTCGAAGATTGTTATAGGATCATCTACGGCAGTGTTGTTCCGTAGTGTGACTATTGAGATATTGGGTCCCCTTCACAGTTCCTGCGTTTCGATAACTGCATCAACGCGGGGCTCTCCCTTTGCTGTTCAGCGCACGT
>LUCH01008073.1:0-10308 GCA_013368495.1 Paragonimus heterotremus | reverse complement strand
ACAATTGATCACAGCTATCGCATTCCTATTGACTTTTCAGTCGGCTCCTTACACTTTTTCGTTATCCGGTAACAGGTTACTAAAAATTCACTCGCTGCTTACGGGAGTTCCTTCCAGCTGATAGGATGTCCTGTACTGTTATGGGATGCTACGAGCCAACTACGTTTGTGGCAGCATACCGATGGGAACGTGCCACTTTGGTGATTCCATTGTGGAAATTGCTGAGTTGCAACTACAGTGTTAGCTGATGCCTCCTCACATGCACATGCCTCTCCCTGTCTGTCAATGTCTATCATGGTTGAATTCCATCGTACTAGTGGTATGAAGAAGGCGTACACTGAATATCACATATAGAGACAATCGTTATGGATTCATAGCGGTTGTTTAACCCTGTTCTCTCCTGCCGACATAGGATACCTTGGTAACCAAGACGGTCCTTGAAACTAAGAAAACTGAACCAAGAAGATCAATAGATTCCTCTTAAAGTGGAATATTCGCAGATCTGGGTGCTATTATCTGGCTTTTCGGTGTAAACATGCTGGATGCTTGATTGGCAACATCCAGTTCATCATGTTTAAATTTGACTGGAACTTGAACTTGAAGGTATTGCTGCAGATCTGATGTAAGTGGAGTGATTGGAGAAAACCAGTTGAAACCACTTCTGGATGGAGTCGGTTCACCTCCAGTTGTAGTTTGCTTAATGTTAACGTCCAAATGGAGTAACGACTGCCGGCGGACTAGCAAACGACAGTCGGTTGAAGTATGTATTATGGGGCCAATACGGCTACCGTCTTTTCCTGATAATAAGTGTTTCCCCAGAATCATGTGCTCACGATAATATACATTGATATGAAGCATGTTTCACAGATTGCTGTCGGCTGTAATTTGCGGCTTTTTGAACGAGAGATTGCGAAATATGTTAGACGCGGAAATATGTCAACGGATGGTACCTACCCTATTGGTTACTGAGTAAGCAGGGTAGACAGGCGATATGATTGCAGCGACTGAGCTGTCTTATAGCGCTGCCAGCCAGCACGGACAAGTAGAGCTGAATGTGAGAACTTTGCAGCTGTTAAGCTGTTACGTAACCGATGGAAAATTCAAGCTACCATTTTTGTTCACTTGTAGAAGTTCCCCCTCTACTTAGTAGAGGGATTAGCAGCTTTGCAATGCTACCACAAGGTGAGTAGACCTGTCGAAAAATTGCCCCAAGTACGGCGTTTTAATACGCCTGAAAGTGGTTGGAGCGTGGAGCGTGCTGCAACTTATATGCTCGGTAAGACACCACTGGAACTCTTAAATGAGAGGACATCGATTCAGTCCGTCAATAAGGGATGGTCCAACTGCCAAAGTTTTAGACCTTATTACAACAAAGAATCCTACGAACATTTTAGACTTCACGGTGGGAACTTTACTAAGCGACAATGTTCGTGAGGTCACACGATTACGTTTAGATTGGAGCTACTCGAAACTCAATATCGAACGAATGCTAAGCAGCTAGAGCTGGATGTGCATCAACTGAGTTAGAGGACTTGTGGTGGCACTGGCAACTACAACAAAGCCGGAATCATAAATGTAGACAATCGTGTGCGACTGTCAAACACGTTCCTCAAGGATAAATTGACGTATAATGAAACATCTACCGTGAGGAGTAATAGCCCGAAACTCCAGAGGCGTGGACCTGGGCCGTGTTCGAATAATCGGTTGAACGCATCACGTATTGCCAGCAGAGGGAGGGTAAGAGAAGGTACTTTAAAACATGAAATGAACGTGTGATCGAGTTTGAAACGGAGCCAGCAGATAACCATCATAAAATTCTTTAGGCCTTCTTCCCAGATGTCCGGGAGGAAGAGACACGATAAGCGGGCAGGGCAGCACTAATGACGATAACCGCATTGTTGTTGGATCACCGCTAAAAAAACAGAGGTTTTCTACCTATTTTTGAGGTGGCGCACATCCCAAACTTTCCAACTATTGCGGAGGGACTCAGAACTCTGACTGCGGCTGAACCTGGCAAAGGAGATTGAAATGAAAAGGGACGCGGTGGTGGATGGGTTGAATGGACATGATGTTAATGTAGCGGCGAGTCCCGACAGTGTCCATGTAAAAACACTGATACCTCCAAATGAAGTCTCGCAGGGGCCTTACATACGGATATGTCGTCGCACTTTCCAGAGATCTATTTCACCAAATGACTGGAGGGTGACTGGAATTGTATCACTCCGCAATTCATTAATTAGTCACGTTTGATAACTGTTATTCTGAAGCTGTGAGAAAATAGTATTGAGGATATGCTTATAAAAAATCCGATGGGGAATGGTCTTCCGTTGACAAACCAACATGAATTCGTGCAACGTAAATTTTGTCACACCAACCTGATTTACTTTCCCTATGGGATTGCAAGGAGCTTGAACAGGGATCACCGAGTCGACGTTTTCCCCTTTGACTCTTCAGTTAGTTTACGACTGTCATTCTAGAAACTCGCGGTTTTGACCCTTTCTTCTGAACTACCAGGATAGTTACAAGACTCTCGGAGACACAAAACGTTTCGCGATGAGTTAATAAGGAAAAATACTAGGGGTTGCGATGGTTGTTTTGGTGCCCCGAAGATTACCAACGAAATAACTACTGTTTTGTCTGCACCCTTGATCACATCAAGTGCCTGAAACGCCCCCGGTACATTTCTGCTGATTACGTAAAGACTGTGAGAAGTCCTGGCTCCGAGTGCTAACAACAGAACCAGGATACTGATCAAAGTTTGTCAGATGAGCGGCAGTGACATGCAAATGTAAAAATTGCAGTCAGCAGCTTGTTAAATGTCACCCAAATTTTTCAGGATTCTTTGATAAGGATGGACAAAAGTTAGAGATGGGGATAGTAGATTTGACCAAGAATGTGTGCGTGCTCATAGAGAGGGAATATTGAAGTCTCTTAACAGCTTCTGGAGGCGGGAAAAAGGAAGCACACGTTGTTGAAGATTTTCACCTCAAACAAAAATGTGGTTGATATTGCCGCCTCACAAAGTGCATGCAAGGCCACATCGGGAACATCATGCACATGTTTAAAGCCCGAATACAGTAAATGACACTAAGGCATTCTAGAAGGTTCAAAGTTGTTTTACCAGACCACATGGAAATGTGGGATAACCCACATGAAGTCATCAGGAAATGTACTTTCTTCTCTAACACAAAGGAAAGTTTAAGGGGGCATCACAGAAGCCTTCAGGTTTCTCATAGAGATAGTCAGGGATGAGGTTGAACCTTTGTTCAAGCTACGTACAACTTTCTAGCTTTGCGGTCGCGAACTTAAATTGTAGACGTCTTGAGTTGCCATAGCGGGTAATTCGGAATCCTTTGTGGGCCAGATAACAAATAGCTGCAGTGCTCCGATAGCGTAACAGAGTTTGACGGAAGGCCTGGTGAACGCAAATCACCTCCCTTATTTCAGATGTTATGAAACCCATGTTTACAATAGACTTCTTCCGTATATTATCATTCTGCTACACTCCAGTCGGCAGGTTTCCATTTTTACCCACCAACAGAATCATCGTTTTTTCATTTGTGGTTACTACGTTTTCAAAGTCAGTCTTAACGTCTGAAAGTGTAGGTCCTGCAAACAAAGTCATAACAGACGTACATTTTGCTATTGTTACATACCTTGCTAATATGAGGATAGACTCGTGTTTATACTCGCTAGATTTGAGACCACTGCGTTCTCATAGAAAATGAAGCTTGAACTCATCCTTTTGTTTGAAAGACACCGCGATTATTCAACGAGGTCGAGAATTTCCTTCAATATCATCAAAGTATAGATCACCCTTGGAAGTTCGCTGGTGCAAGAAAAGGGAGAATCCTTGGCTAAAACTGCTTTGTTCTGAAAAATTGACCGTACAGCTTGGTCATTAGGTTAAATGATATGATCATTAAGTCGACATCAGCGGTACAATTATGTGGTTATCGAGTGTCCATTCTGCACCAAAACAGCGAAATGAATAAAGTTGTAGACTTAAGAGTCCGGTTTACGCAAACTGCATTATGATTTCGCTTCATAGACCGGACCATTCAGCTCAGGGTTCCCCGCATGTGGCTAGCTTACACCACCCGGAGCTCATTCTCCGCAGCAGATCAATTACATCGACCAAGTCTAGTATGCGGGTTCAAAATTAAGAAGTCCCGATGATGATCAGAGGCTGACCTGTTATATGAGCAAATATAACCCAGTTATCCACGTCATCCGAGAAGTATGATCAGTAACATAGGAGGAGAGTGTGACGTTTGTGCAACATTCTGTATTCCGTGATTTCCATTCTTACTTGCACCTTCTACGCTTCCTAGGTTTGTGTGCACATCTGGTTTTTAGTCCATAAAAATCAAAAATACACTGAGTCTCGGAGATCGCAAGCCAGGCGTTCTATATCCGTTTCGTGTCGTCTTTATGCTGACCGGAAAGTTAAAAACTAACGGAACCAACTTTCCTGTTCAACGTATTTCTGGATTTATCCGTCCCCACGACTACCTCCGCCGTGGACTAAAGGTTTTTCGGAGTACCACAACGGATCAAATCTACTGAACATACTTTAACTCGGTAGAGTGGGACTTCGCACCAGCACAACTTAAGGAGTCGTTAAGGGTCGGATCCTTTTATTTTCGCCACATTTTTTGCTTGCTGTTCGTATCTGACCTGTGTCTGACGTTAGGTCAAAAATGGGAGTCGGTCCTTATGGACTGCATTAATTTGATTTGATACCCAAGTTCGTTTGCAATTGTATATCCTTTTACTTGTCTGATATTTTCAGACTTCGAACAAAAATAATTGCAAGCGACATGTGAGAATGAATGTCAAGCAGAGTGGATTCCCATGGAATATTTCGGAGCTATCCACTGCTTTATGGATACCACAACCCTGTTCTGATTAAACTTATCAGCCGATAAATGGTTTCACCGGGGCAGCACGGTGTTACTTTTTAAATTATAGACCGTTTGATGCAAATACGTGGAACTTCTTGGGACAGCTTCCCCTAGACTGGAAGCTCCAGATAATAATATTTGTCAGGCGATTATTTGTAGTCAACCCGTTATCAAACACTGAGCCTGATTCAGGTAATTTTCAACCAAGTTTATCTTCCAGGACGAACCAACTTGAAACAGAAAATATTCAGTTTGTCGCACCAATGACCTTTCGAGGGTGGTTAATGCTATGACCACAAATGGATGAACATTTTCACTTTCATACACAGTGTCTAAGGTCGTCAAGTTTAAATGTACTAAAGATTTCAGCCCACCAGTAGTAATAGAACCGGACACGTCCATAGCTTCCATCGATACACACCAACTTATCTTCGTATTGAAAGGACCCAAAGAAAGACCGAAGTGAACGGCAAACATGAATCTGTTTCACATGACGCACGTTTCAGACATTAAAATCGACCTCACGAATGAAATAACTATGGAGTAAGGTTGATAATTATGAGGACCATTTGAAGTGAGAACATGACCAACTTGAACTTACAAAAAGGGCCACGGTGAGAATGAATATGGGGTAATCCAAACTCTCATATCAATAAGAGAACAAGAGATGACGAACACTTATATAGCCCTCTCTGAAATTTCACCACACTGCCAAAGAATATAACCTCCACTGTGCAAGTGACATTCTGTGAAGTTCCTGATGACACCTCTTTGACTAATGGTGTACTCAGGATAGTAGACATCACAAGGACACATTTGGAGAAGGACGATTATTTGAGTATCTTGGGGACAATTTTTCTCCTATCATAATTGAACTGACTCTTGACCACAGAACAAACGTCTCAACAACAACAATGGGTTTGGTTACAACCACTCATTCAGTTAGCTGATCACGTCAACTCTACCCTCTTGAATAGGATTATATTTGCTATCAGCCATGTTCATCGGGCTGTCGTCACGCCAGTCACGCGTCTTAGAGCGATCGCGTGGTAGATTCGATCTGACACATCTGTTCTGTAATCACACAAATTTCGATGGCACAGTAATGATTTGATTTTCACTCACATATTCTTCCGCGTAAGTAGGATAGTTTTTCATTGTGGTGGTCTATAGTGGTTGGCATGGGCAGCAGAAGAAAAGTTACAAGCTCCGTCCGTAGAAATTCCTCCAGCAAACACTCGTAATCAAATAATGGGAAGGTCTCTTCCAGTATGCTAGCTGTATTACGGCAGATAGTTCTAAAGCGCAGTTAGGTTTTCATTCACCCAAAAGTTTTAAAGATGCGCAGCCGTCCAATCTTGTACAATTCTGTTGGACCGAGCACACCGAAGGCGACCGGGTGAGAACGACGCAATAAGTAAACAAAGAGTAGATCGTCACCATGTGAAAACGGCGTGAGATCAGGCGAACAATAAAAGGAAACGATAGTGCAGCGTAGCGGTAGGTTGGCATGCGGTGTAAGTTGTACGTTCCAGTGCACGGTGTACTTATGGACGTCACTACTGGTTAAAATAAACGTTTAGTCACGCAACAGTTTAAGAAGAAAAGAGCATAAGTGGCATTCGGTACACCAACGTAATCAGCAACCAACAAATGAGATAGCTAAATAGCTCTCTTCTGAAAAACACCAACAGTTTTTACTGAGCCGTCTTCCAGCAACGCTTAGAGAAACAACGACCACCGATTTCAGAACAAGATTTTGATCACTGGTCCTAGGGTACTATTTTCTGAGTGGTGAAGTGTGTAAAACAGTCAGCTGCTCACCTCACCTATGACGGTTGATACCAACAATAAAATGTGCCGTAGGCCACAGATCGACTGCTTGACGTTGGATAAACCCTGCAAAATGTATGTACAAACTTACTTCACAAGTCTCATTGATAATGCAAACAAAACAGCAAAGTTTTACCCACGGTGAAGCATGCCGAATAAAAGCGATTGGGTCATACGGTGACCCCCGAACGGTGAGTAAGTGCGGTTACGTTGCGAACTTGTGAGGGGTCTACGTACAAAACGGTGGAATAGGAACTTCGGGCAACCGGAGCGTCTGTGAAGAATTTTCTAACCGATCTAGCATACGCGCAAAACGATGACATTAAGTAAAATACCCAGCACTTTTCTTCGATATACGTTAGTAGGCTATGTATAGTATCGTTAATAATGCCATCGGGAGACAGCTATCTTCTAAAACCGCAAGATTTTTAATAGAGCCACGACTGCTTTACCAATTTGGTGACTATCCACAAACTGTGGTTTAAGGCAGCCGATTTAAAAGATCCACTAAGCATCATTACACTGGACTTTTTGAGAACTGCTGAAAAAGTAGTGCCAGCATAGCAGTCTTCAAATTGTGGTGGTACGATTTTATTGAAAGCTTGTCAAGCCAGTTGGGGGTGGATTTGAAAGGACGAACGCTCTTTGTGTGCTTTCACAACACTCACCCAACAACATAAAGCTCTGGTTACACTTATAAGATGTGAACATTGTGCCATCTTTTCCGTTACCGTGCGTTTTGACATACGCAGAAGACACTAAACTTATTGAAAGTTACTTGAAGCCTCACGGACGAGTCCAGCCTACCACCAGACATCTACAAGCTTCGTAAATGGTTTAGAGTAAATAAAATGCCATCTAACATGATGAGGTTCATCGTCTTCAAGTCTATTCCCAGACGTTAAACATTCCGTCATCTTGATGGTGTTAGGCCTTATATTACTGCAAAGAAGAAAGTGTTGAAGTTGTCTGTCATTCAGGATTCCTTTGATAAAAAAAAGATAGTTACAGGCTAAGCTATTAACCCTTCTACCTGTACCAGGCGTAGCGCAGATTGGTTAAACTGGAAAACTTTACCCCCACTTATTCCCCACTGGTAAACACTCACTAATATTTATCTAACCTCAACAAAGAAACCTAGTCGCTTATGCAAACCAAACCCCGGGATACGAAACGAGTAAGAAGCGCAGGACATCTGGATGATCAAAGTAGCTTGAGGGTTTGAACGTGTTCAACCTAGAGTTTCGGAACAGGAGAGACGACACCATACTTGTCTGCAGGAGGTCAACCGACCCCAAACACACTTGCATGTTGGTCCTGCTCACGACTGAATGTACGGTTACAAAGGGCGGGAGTTTGCTTCATAGTCGTTACGGGTGCCATCTGCTTTTTCGACGTCATTCGTTCAAAGTCCCATTCGTCCACGAATGGAACAATCTGCCACAAAAGAGCAGCTCTTTGCCGATCCATGGCACACTCGAGCTCCCATGAAAAATATATCCCTGGGACATGTTAAATATTTCCAGTCTGCTGTTCTGCCGACCAACTTCCAGGAAAAACTATACTAAATGTAGAATGACTTGTCTAAAATAGTGTTGCTGGCCTGTTGTAGTAAAGCTGATTGTATTTTTATGGTTGACTAGCGAATGTCCGTCTGTATGTCAAGTTAGGGCAACACCTGGTTGCAGGTTGCACTGAGCCTGTTCGTGAATGCTTGAAGTGAGCAATCAGGCCCTTGCCCCATGTTGTAATCCCACTGCACTAATCTACTTAGTGAGTCCAGAACTGTCATTCTGCGCCACCCAGAAGTGCGGCAAAAGATCCGGAAATTTCATGAATCTAGAAACAAGCTGTGAAATGATTGCCAGATATCACAGTGTCATAAGGGTTATGTACTGTCGTCCTGAAACTCCTGGTCAAATTCGGTGTTGTCATCACACCTCTATGTTCAATATCAGACGGAACACAAGTGTAGGCGCGGGGAAATAAATGGGGTGGTGGTGTTTCCCGTCTTCAAAACTAATAATTGGTGGGCTATACAAAGGTATTGCTCAACAGGACTGATAAGAGTCAACCGCAAAATGGTTTGGTGTAAATACAAGAGAAAATCTGCAGATCCTACTACAACCGGAGCCTTTAAGACTCCAAAACACGGCTTTCTGGACACTAAATCTCTCCTCATCAGTCAGTTGCCGCTTTTAAACGCTATCTAGGAGAAGCTAGGCAGAGGCAGGAGGACTGAGATGTGCTGTCTAGATTTACAGGATGTCCTCGATTCTGTTACCTACAGGCTGATAATTTTGAAGCTGTGAGAAGCGGGATTATCGCTTATAGGCTTTAGGTAGGTTTGGGCGTTTCTAGCCGTGATGTTTTATAAGTTAACAGCAAATGTATTGTTGTCCGATGAAGGTTCTCATGTAAGTGGTGTACCACAAGGATCAATCCTTACTTCACAGTTCTTCCTGGTATTCATAAGTAACGTGCCCGCCAACTTGATTAGTCCCCGTTTCCTTTATGCAGATGATACGAAACTGGTCGATAGTACTTCGAATTCGGACGCAGTTCAGAGTGGGTGTTTTGGATACTTCTGTTTGAACAATACAGTAAAACTTTACGGTGAACGTCCTGAAATGCCGTAACTTGTATCATAGTTCCCATGCAACAGCTAGCCTGTGGCGCAAATGGGATGGCAATCGACCTGACAACAAGGCAGAAAACAGGGGTTTGGGCATTCAAATCAATGGTAGGTATGTCCTCTCAGCCCGTTATACTGCGGCCGTGTCTAACTCACGATCAATGCTTTGTGGACTGATACTCACAATTGCCAACTATCTCCCGGGCGTGACCATACTGGCAGACTCGACCCTAGGTCGTTCTCGTCAGGAACATTGTTCCCAACCCTGACATTAATATTTCAAAAAGGACATTGCATCATTCGAGAGGGTACAAAGTCTGGCCTTTTGAATGTTAAGATGTATGGAGGACCCCAGCTACCAGGACTGACTCGCATCTCTGAAACTCCGTCCGCTTGAATGTAGGAGGGTGAAGCGCAGTCATGTCGAAGCGTGCAGAATCACTCTCCCGGCTGGTACGAGTACTCCAGCTCTTTTTTTGTGGTGTCCTAGGGCCAAGGTTTAAGTGGTCGTCGGTTCACAAACAAGGAAGGGAAAGCAGGATCGTCCGTTGTGCTAAAATATTTCACCACTGCACGGCTGTGTGAAGACGTCGGTCATCTACATTGATGATCGCATACTTACGAGCAAACGCTGTTTTGGCGTTGTGAGGGTGAAACTTTTCGCTTTTGAAGTTGGTGTAGAAGAGCCCCGGACGCTTTCGGGGACTCAAATGCTTACAATTCGTGAAATCTATTACTGAATTTTCAAACGTATTGCTGTAACTAGAGTTGAGCTGCGCGTAGTAGCGGTCAAACGTACTGACTGTACCAATTGCAAGAAGCTCAAAGACCACGGCTTCATCGATCGCCAAACACATCTTAGCGACCGGTCACCTAGTTGATCCTAATAATAATAATAATAATAATAATAATAATAATAATAATAATAATAAT
>LUCH01008072.1:2508-20398 GCA_013368495.1 Paragonimus heterotremus | reverse complement strand
TGATGATGATGATGATGATGATGATGATGATGATGAACCAATCGAAGTGCGTCGGTCAAACATGCTAATGAACAAATATGTCTAGTGTGCGTAAACAATGTTCGGGCCAAGGCTAGCTTGTTCTTCATTGATATAAAGCTTGTAAAATGTGTGTAGAAACCAATCCGGATGGGGTTCCGATACACAGACCATTCTATTGACCCATCGTCTTTGCGACTAGTGAGAATGTCTAAAAATGGTAAGCATCCATTTTATTCCAATTCACAGGTGACTGTCAAATTAGCCTGACAGGAGTTAAACTGTTTTACCATCGTTTGTGGAAATTGCGCAAAGATGAGAATGTCATCCGCGGAACGTTGTAGCGTTGTGTCCATAGACTTAATAGTTGTGTGCTGTTATCCTCCACTCCACTTGTTTTATTTTTTTGGGCACCCATTTTTCTAGTATAATATATATATATATTCCTGGTTATTGTTGTTTGGTATTGAACATGCAATAGGAAATCTACCAGTATTCGACTTCTTACTGCTATGTTAAACTTCGTTTAATGTTTGTTTGATGTTGATAGCATACAAACCTATTAATTATGGAAAACAGATGGGCTCAATGACCACCAGTAAAGTGGTGTACAGCCGTTTCGACCTAGCATGATTTCATTAACGCCAAAAACTTCAAAGAAATCAAACTTATAACCAGAAAATGAGTGTTTGAATAACAGCCTAGAAACATCCAATAAAACACAGCACCGCGAGAAGGTGTTTACTTTAGTCTCCACAAACGGCTGACCGATGTCGGACAATGAAGCAGGAGTACAACAGTTGAGAACAGTGAATCTTTTCCTTTACCTTCGTCAAAACTAGTATGTGCTACTTCGCAAACAAAGCGTCACGATAAGCAGTTCTGCATTATTGATTTTTTCACACTAATCTACTGACTGTCTTCAAGTTTATCTCTGACGGCACAGATTAGCTGAGGCATAGTGAGTAATAAGTCTTTCTGTGATCCTCGAATATTCTCATAGTCTTTCGGTTCCTATCGTGTTACATCTCACGAGCTCTAAGGTTAACGCAGTTTTAATGTAATTTAGGATCTTTCCGTTCATTCAATCTTTTCCCATCTATCCAAAAATGATCTTCCTTTCACTGCCTAGCAAAAAGGTGTCATTTGGCAATGAAAATCTGGTCACTCATGAACGGTAATGACCAGTTGTTGATAACTGAACGACACACACAAGTTGATTGTGTTACGCTTGGCCAAAAGTGGATGCATTTTTTTTTTACATAAACAACGGTCATAATGACTATGGCCGATAAACCGTGTTTAAATGAAGCGCCATAGGAGTGAATTAGTTCGAGTGACCTTATAGTTTTATAACAGTAATCTGTTCCAAGTTGTGGTGCTACACGGGACATGTTTAAACTAGGTCCATATGACTCTCATCCTAAGATGAGCAGTTTGTCCAGAAAGAACGATATGGTCCTATATATACAGTTCTCTTCCCCCCTCAGCACAACGTCATTCACTGTTCCTCTAAAAAGTGACCGTATGAGAGGGTGAAGTGATAGCGAATTGCATTGCAGGAAGAAGGTCGAATAGAGAATAATTAGTAGTTCTGTAACCACTCTAAAAGAGCAACGTTAACAACTCCCCGTTAATGAAAGGACCATTTCAGTTGTGTCTGTTACTTTAAATCATAGCAAGGAAACCAATCCCCAAAAATATTTTCCTTCAATTGGGGAATGGAATACATTCTGTTAAGTGTAGCATCGTCACCGTCGAGATACTCGGGTTAAGACGTTCAAATAAATTCACCCGGATTTCCGCTGCGCTGTTCATTTTGGTTAGGGGTGGAGTAGCACCAGAAGCAGCACCAGATAGCAGTTGCGCAATTTCGGAAGGGGTTTATTAATCAACTCTTGCTTCCGTTTAAGATGTGAAACCAGATCACTAAGTCCAGTTTACACCATTAGAAACTGCACACTGATTTTAAACAACATCAACGACAGCAACACACCAGTCATACCTGCAGTCGCCTAACTGTCAACCAAACATAAATAGAAAAAGCAAGTCCTGACCAAGAAAAAAAAATGAAGGAAACAAAAAGAGATCCAACCACTAAACAAGCATGTATGTACTTAAAAATTCCACATCAAGGTGCACACACCTTGCAAACAACTATGTTATAGATGAAAGTGAGGCGTCATTAGCAAAATAGCAGCTTCCTTACGGCTTTCACTGCTCCGCGTCGTTAAATGCACTCACTTCACAGACAACTCCACAATCAACGACAATATTCATGCCACTTAGTTCGTCTACAACTAACGACTGTGAGTCGTGTGGGTCCCAGTCAGGGAGACGAACCCGATCAACAGTGGCTAACCCCTTCGTGAACTATTTCATTTCTCTACGTCAGATCATCATGTCCACTTCGTACCTTACACCAGTCGGCCGCACCATCGGCAAAGTGTGCTTGATGTGACAGACGACTAGCTGTCATCCTTAATACATGGCCTAACCATTTAAGTCTGTGCAGATGTAAGGAGTGAACAAAATAACTCGATTGATAATCAGCGCCAAACACCCGCTTCCTAACCTCCACGTCACTTACTTGCTGGTGCCACCCGATGCGCATTGTCGAACACAAACATCGGTAGTCAAATACTTGAAGACAGTCCACGTCTTCTATCCTGAGTGGTCAGGTTTCCCTGCCGTAAAGTAACACAACCTTACTGTCGCTCTATATACGCGACCTATAAACATCAGAGACATGTCTCTCTGTCACCACAGGCGTCCTATATAAGCGAACAGCGCCCTGTCCTTAAAGATACGCTGCTATGTTTCATTCCCTACACCTCTGCCGCCGCTGATGCAGCTTCCCAGGTACACAAACAAGTCAACAACCTCCATATATTCATTATCCAATATAAAATCTACGTAATGAAAAAGTACTTTACACTTTGAGGGTGCAAAGCGTCTTCTGAAGTATTTAACAAAGAGCAAAATGGCGCCTAGTATTGGCTGTGCAACTTGAAAACTTTCAAACATCTTGTCATCATCATAACCACAGAAGTTACGGGATAAGAGGATTCCAAAGAATTGTATTGATAAATACACGTGTGATCTCTGTAGTTGACAATTTAAAAAATAATAACCTGAAGCTATTCGATGCTAACTTGTGTAATCTGAAGGCATAACAAATTTCTATACTTGTGGGTTGGTATAAATCAGTCAAGTCAATGAAGCCTAGAAATACCATAAGCCTGTAGTAACATATGGAGAAGTGGTTTAGGTCAGAATCAGGTTTCTGTAATTGAAGTTTTGAAAAGGAAATTCAACAGAATTATCGCCTAATGATACTGGCTACCTTTGGTTGGTGGCAATCGCGTAGGGGTCACCTGAATTGCAAATAAAAGCCATGACAACCGATGTGACAGATAAATATATTTAACACGAATATGCTGCTTTCCAACAAACTCCCACTCACAAACAAGGTAAGACGTCAACTAGTGAACTGACAATCGTTGAATACGTTTAGACTAATAAATCCTGGCAGCCAATTCTTCATCTATTTTCCAACCTCGACGTAGTGGCCAGGCTTGTGAAATGCATCAATCCGAAAGGCTATGCTGACAACGACTTTCGTTTCACCAGGTAAAACCACGTGGGACAGGTCAAAGAGGAGCAATGAGACTAAAAACAATTACACCAATGGGGTCGTACTACCGACGGCGCAGTGGTGCCTAGATAGTACGGTACGATTCTGCATAGCTTTCATATGATTAAGAAAGAAGGAGTTGGAAAAAGGAATCCTCAAACAACATAACCCTATGATCGCCCAACGGTTGATTGTGACCGTCGTCCAACCAGCCAATACAGTGGAAACAATTGTTGTTTAACTAGAAAGCATAATGTGGCTTCGAATGCATCCAGTGAGCGCAGCAGTGGCCAGAATCAGACGTTGATGTTATATTCACTGTGACCTCATAATAAACAATCCTCCCACTGACAAGTGGCTCAGGCACTTAGATCATTGGCTCTGGGTAGGGTCCCTCGATGAAACATCTCCTGTTGCTTTGGAGGTCAGCGTAATTTTTTCTTCCCCTAAGATATTCCACATCAATGTTGCAGGGAACGAAGGCTCGGACTACAATATCTTTTGATCAAGCTTACAGCAGTTGTGGATTAATGAATAGGGGCAATGAAGTGGAAACAGTCTCTAACATAGCACTGTCGTAGTTAATGGCGAGTCTGTAAGCGAAAGGCTACCGGTTTTTCTCTTTCCCTTTTGGTTGTTGTTTGTCATTTCTCTTCTCTGTCCTTCTCCACATATCTGTATTTATTTATTACTCTATAGCCTGGGGAACTACTGTCAAGACCAATGGCAGCTCGAGATAACAATACTCACGAGTACCGCCCGAAGCTAAAGATATGACCGCCGTTACCATTGAAGATGCATAGCACTGATTCAAGCCTATTAGTTTGCATGTGTGCAGCAGGATCAGATATCAAATTACCGGAAGGAATGACGTTTTTATGCACTTCCAACCGTTATATAATGATTAACAGATAAGATGTCGATATAACGGAAGGAATCATACATTGAAATAAACATTTCACAGAGATTACACAAATGATTACCTTGTGAATACATGTGATATCGGGCTATAAATAACTGTAGAGTTTAGGACTGAAAACAGGCACCTCAGCAACTCGATGAACAGAATTAAAGGTTCATAATTAATCATGTTTGTTTACTCTTTAGTGTCAGTCTTCAAAATATCTTATCCGCACTGGACGTCAACTGCATCTACTCAGTAAGCCATCGTGCGGAGGCGAGAACCACAGAGAAGCGTATTATGCTACCACTGAGATTTGATACGATTGGATGTGAACAGAAACATTCTAGCCCTCGAAATGAATCCAAACTTGCGATGAACTTTTATGACAACCGGGCCCATTCGTGGCACGATTCGTTTCTTTCGTCATCCGTCAAAGCAGGCAATGCTTGGAACTGTGATTATGGCCCAACAGTCTTAGGTTCATCAATCCGCAAAACTCCAGTTGCCTTGAGTGTAATGTCGCCAACGCTATCTCAGAAGGTGTACCGTGTGTGACCCAGCCACAGTTTAGTGTTTGTATTGCGTTCGGGCACACAAAATCTCCACCATTAATTTTGACAGGAATTTCCGGTTCCATGTATCGTAAACATACCGAGTTGAAGCTCAGTGTAGGAGTTAGGAATGTGCATGTGGGTGGTGAATTTTGGACACGGGCGATAGGGTAGACAAACCCGATAAATTTTGGACATAAATGACTAGTTTTAAACACGGATAAAAAGCGATAGGAAAATCGGATCATATGGAGTAAACCGTTTATCTAAAACGAACACATAGGAGTTAGTGGAAGCTGTATTTCTTCACTTAGATTTTTCAGTAAAGTCAGAGTAAAGCTTGATTAATGTAAAATACCAAAGGAGAATTTTTGCTTTAAACACTGGGTACTGCCTGCTTGCTGCATATACTTGCAAATGGTAAAAGCAAATGACATGAAGTAGAGAATCGAATAACTTGCGAATTTGGCAAACGAATAGCACAGCAGTTTTGTACTGAACGGATACTGAAGCAACTTTATGACAAATTTGAAGTGGTAAATCCCAGGGGCAGAAAACACACTATCTCACCTTTTCAGGTTCGGAGACCATCATGTGCAAGTCCAAAAATGTCTTAGGTGGTAAATGCGGCTTTAGAGTCGCCACCACTGGGTGCCCGATAGTCAGATTCGGTACGAAATGGCCATCCATGACGTCCAGATGAAGGTAATCAGCTCCCGCGATCAACAAATCCGAACAAACGTCTGCCAGTCGGGAGAGATCCGCATTAAGGATGGACGGTCCAATCATTACAGGTTTAGAACAGATGAGGTATTTACCTTGCATTGTGCCGCAGAACACAGTAGAAGTTTTATCGCTGTAAAATAACAATTAAAACTTCCAAGTTAACAGAATAAACAGTCGGGTTCGAGCTAGGTTTAAAGAAAAGCAAGCGCCTGCGATGACATGTAACTGAGACAACAAGCCGTTTTAGCGGTGATGATGATGGAATACGTCGGAAAAAACGATAGAGCAACCATATCTAACTGATCTCATGAAATCGTTCTTTGAGTATAGGTGTTGTAATTGGTGGAAAATGAAGGCCTTGAACTATAGGACCAAAGATACTCACGTGATACTGAATTGGACAATGAGTTCTGTGTAAATATACAACCAGTGGTAAAAAGAACAAGCTGAAAATAGTGTTGCAGGACACTCTGGTTAGAAGCAAGTAAAGCTGGCTCTAATCTATAGTTAATGTTATTTTTCGGTGATTAAGTAACAGAGTACCAGATCCGTCAACCCTCTGGGGCCAACAGTCAACGAGGAAACCGGATATTACTGGCGAGACACAGAAGCAGCGACAGATAACAGTTATATGAAACGAGTTAGTCAAAGCACTAAGTGAATTTGGATGAAACCTAACTGCAGAAAATCAGGGTTTCGGTTGGATTCGAATGAGCGACAGAAACAGGATGCCCACATGTGACGAGCACTCTACCAGCTGAACTACGAAGTCACGCCAGTAGCTCGGAAACGTCACATTTGGATTGTGTTATCTGCCCGTCCCAATATCTCATGTGGAATCTACCAAACTATCTGGAGGATCGACTGCCCTGACAAGATTTCTCGAACAGTTCACGTTGGAATCAACTAATGTCACACCAGTTGTTTATTCGGTCTCTGTGAAGAAGCAAGCTTACCAAAGCCTTAGACGTATACACAATACCATCCATCCTTATAGGGGGTAATTGCATTAAGCTCGCTAGTTACAGGTCGATTGCATAAGCGTAGGCTGCTTCAAAGGGCATGATCATCTTCGAGATGGTGCACAGGTACATGTGGAATCAAACGCCAGCTGTCTGAAGTGAAATTGGGATAGTTCGGTCCAGAATTTCTGGGACAGATTCCTTGTCAGGTGAATGGTTCTGTAGTATTCCAATTAACCAATCAGATTACACATGTGTGATCCGATACGTTTCAACTCCACCTAAACTGTATTTCCTCGTTTGGTTGTTGAAGCCCCAGTAACTTAGTTCGTTTTAAGTCCAAGTAATTACATCGAATTCGCTTTTTGTCCTGACTGTTTGCCGTGCATATTCAGTCTGTGATCTAGGTTTTGGTTTGTCGCAGTAAACGTTGGTGGTTACTTCTCCACCTCGGGTTGGGAATCAAGTCGCACGATCGAGTGCGTAGATGTACCAGGGACAAATTAATATACACAATGTATGAAACCTTATAAATATGGTATAGATACTCCCATACTCGAAAGAGTCACGGAGAACTCCCAAGATCACCGATTTAGCATTAAAGTGAACGGTGAATTTTCTGATTGATGTTGTATGATTCGCGATGTGTAAGAGATTCCTGCACTGGGACGGATGATTTTCATTTCGTTGGTGCAAAAAACCCCAGATATTACTAGTTCTTTATTATGTATAGGCACACTGTGAGTAGAGAATGGGAGATGCACAGTTACAAATCCCCGGGCTTCTATTCGACACGACTGAATGTACAATAATACACCTCCGTCGTTTAAATTACACCACGTATTCCCTTGGAGGTGAAAATTTGGGCAAGACAGTCTGGCGAAGGTACCTAGAAATGACTGTTCAATTGAGCGTAGCCTGTCTCTCAAATGTGCGACAATAGCCGAGATAAAAAAGTAAATTCAGTCATTGAATCAATTCTGAGCTACTTGGAACATTTCAGACTGTCCTTCGACATGGTTCAAAACGCCGATGTACCTACACCTTGAACTAGACGTATAAGCTTATAATAAGTGGTTTAAAATGAATAAGAAAAAGAGTCATAGGGTGGGTCACAACATCTTCATTGCCTTATCCGGATAAGCCGTGTAAACTGAGACAACTCTTAATGCATTATCGACGCACTAGTAGTGACATAGCCTTCGCACACAAGATGGCACACTCGTCTGTAATAATTCCAGAAGGTTAGAGCAATGAGCGGAACACTTTGAGGGTCAATTTAGCTGGCCTCCTGCTTCTACGATGTTGTCGCCGCGAACTTGTGATATAGCACCCTGGTCGGTAGATTTGAGACCACCCACTGTGACTGAGGTTCGCAATTGTATCTTGGCTCTCAAACATAATGGGGTTGCTGGTCCAGATGATGTCGTGCCCTTACTTTTCACAGGAGGTGGGGAAGCGCTAGTAGTGGCTCTGACTCAGTTGTTGTAACTCGTGTGGACGACGGAGACCATCCCTCCGTGCTGGGGTCACTCAACAATAGCTCCCATATTCAAAATAGATATCAGGGGCTCTTGAGAAAACCATAGGGGAATTAGTTTGACCTCAGTCGTATCTAGGGTTCTGGCATGCATTATACTTCGGCGACTGATTGTAAATCGGAGGACAAATATAAGAGAAGAACCGGCAGGGTTTCACCTTGGGCGGGGATGTGTAGACCACATTTTTACTCTTCGTCGAATTCTGGGGCGACATCATGTGTACCGTCGGCCAACAGTTGCCGTATTTTTTGACTACAAAGATGCGTTCGATTCGGTGGATCGATCTACACTTTTAGAATAACTTAAACACAGAGGTGTACCGACCAAATATGTGAACATACTGTCGACGCTTCATTCCCATACTTCAGCTCAGTTCAGGATTTATGGTGAACTGTCTGATGGTTTCACCACCATGAGCGTCGTATGTGAAAGCTGTCCTCTTCCACCATTTTTGTTTAATTTTATGATGGACGATATAATGGAGCACTGTATCCGGCACTCACAAGATGCCGGCATTGACCTCCTGGCAAGTAAGACTGACTGATCTTGGTTATTCTGACGACAAGTTGTTACTGTTTGACACTTTCCAAGCAGCACGAAAAACGCTAGAAGCTACTTTGCGTTCTGCTAAATACTTCAGAATGCGTTTTGCAGCCTCAAAATGCAAACTGCTTCTGCAAGATTGCTGTGATTATGCAGATTTATTGTTCGATAATGAAATCATAGAGGCTGTTGAGTGGTTTGTGTACCTGGGAAGGTGCATCAGCGATAGTGGTAGAGGTGTAAGGAATGAAACAGAAAAGCGTATGTCTATGGAAATGGCTATATTCACTTACACAGCTCGTCTCTGTCGACAAAGAGGCGTCTCTCTGATTCTTATAGGTCGCGTATATAGGGCAACAGTGAGGGCTGTGTTGCTTTACGGCAGGGCAACATGGACACTCAGAGTAGAAGACGTAAACGGTCTTCAGGTATTTGATCACTGATGTTTGCGTTCGACCGTTCGCATCGGGTGGCACCAGTGAGTAAGCAATGAATATATTACGAGGTAGGTATTTGATGGTGGTTGCCAAGCGAGTTCTTGTTTACTCCTTAAATCTGCACAGACTTAGATGGTTAGGCCATGTATAAAGGATGACAGCAAGTCGTCTGCCACATCAAGCACACTGTGCCGATGGTGCGATCGACTGGTGTAGGGTGCGAGGTGAACAGATGATGATTTGGCATAGACAAATGAGATTGTTCACCAAAGAGTTGGCAACTATGATTCAGACCTCGCGACTCGAAGAGTCGGTGGCTGGAGACGTTAAGTGAGATGTCGTTTAATCTCGCTCAGCGGCGTGAATATTGCCCGTGCTCGTTCAAATTGTCTGTGAAGTGATTTCATTCAATGACGCGGGGCAGTGAAAGCCGTATGAAAGCTGTTGTCTTGCTGATGACCCTTACTTTCATCTACAGCCTAGTTGTTTGTTTGCCAGGTGTGCGTACCTTGATTTTGAATGTTTGAATACAGATGTAGCTACTTTTTTCAGTAGTCATGTCCCTTCCCGACCCCTTTTTTCCTCCAATCCTGTATAAGGTTTGCTTTCTTTTCTCCCGTGGTTATGTGGCGATTAAGCGTCAGTGGGAATCATTGATGTATTTCTGTCTATGACTATGATGATGGCACCTTTGTCACGATCGACAGAAGTCCAGCGTTGTGGATTTATATACGGTTAAGTCCGAACAGAGTTCATTAATTTCAAGTATCTAAAGATAAATCGTTTCCGATTACGATTGAGCTAGGCATGGTTACGAACTCGATGAAGCATCTAAGAAAATTTCATTGACATAAACATGGAGACGACGTGCTGACGCAATGAACGATACCAATAAGCATAATTGCCAAAGAGCTCAGGTTCTACCATCGACATGCGATTCAACAGAAAAAATGTGCGCGAGCCGCGCACGAATTGGCATCACATACATGAACAGTCAAGACCAGAGTGACTTAAGATTACCGCTTAGTTGTATGTGTTAGAGAGAGCGACTGCCAGTAACTTAATACGATGAACTCTAATGTCTTCGGTCCGTCTAGTTGTAGTGCTTGTTATCACAAGCATCAGAACTGGAGTTACCTCTCCAATATGTCATTTTGTGTAGAATGAATGAAAACAGACATTCGTGAATAAAAACGAAACAATATTTCTAACATCGACCTGGTTGTAGGAAGGCTGTTCAAACTGGTGCCTGAGACACTTAGCGGCTCTACACTGTATTCGCATCAGGTTTCCTTTCCAGCTCTTCCTCCTGCAGTAGATGATAGTGAGATCACCAACCCATGACTGGTACTAAGCTCATATGGGCGAACAACTATAGACCCAGGACCCTCGTTTATCTAACGCATCTGACGTATGGATTTAAGGCTTTCGTTTTATTGGAAAAGCTTTTAACCAACATCAACGTAATGCGGACTGGGTGTCTGATGTGGGTACTGTAATACCAAAAAGACTGTAGGCGAATGCTAGCCAACTTAGCAAATCAAACAGAAGACCCGTGATGGGTGCCACGGATGCACAAGAAACATCAGGCAGAATACGTTCCTAAGCCTTGGAAAGCTTGGGATGTTGAATCCAAGCACTCAAAAAATCTCTACCTCGCTAAGACGGTAAACTTTTGGGCGGCTAATCTAAGAATGCTGTGGACATCGGCTTGACAAGACGAAGAACAAAAGTGATTCACACTGGCTCCTTTCACTTGCCCAAAATTTGACAGCCTTGGTCAACCTGTTAATTTACACCGCTTACCCACTAGCCTACAGGTAATCCGACACGAATCAGTCGGCCTATTGATCAATCATATCGTGGATGTTCTTTCCAAGTTAGGTCATTTTAATCATTGGACCATCACATTCGTGTTAGGCCAGGTCAAACACATTGATTCACTCTCCAAGTTACCACTCGGTTGACCTTTAGAACAGCCATTGTACTGTACTCGTGAAGCTGCACACAGAGATCTGTCGTCTTGTTCTGCTTAGTGCTTGCAGTGACGGTATCGCCACATTACGATCAACAGGGACGTTACTCTTCAGCACTGGAACAGCCGAAGAAAAGTGAAGCGTATGTATCGCCTGATTGACAAAAAATGGAGTACGCGGTACGATTTTGTGCAGGAAGATATCTCATGCGGTATGAGCGGCGACATTGTTGGGACACAACTGGTGCCAAGAATATGATTCCAAAGATGCATCTAGTTGTTCTCAATGCACAGGAATACAACAGTGCAAATAGTATCGACACTGCGAGGCAATTGGCTTCCTAAAAAAAACCTTTGAGGAATAGTGCAGTTGAAAGCAAATTTTTAAATAAGGTTGGTTATTAAAGCGGACGTAAACTAGATTGACTAATGATACATTCGCTTATCATTTTATGAAGGCCAATCTACCCATGGTTACGCCGTGTTTGGTTTACGAGTAGTGGATTAGGCTGAAAGCGGCAGTCAAGAGGCTAGCGTAAGACTTAGGTTTGAGTTGTGAAGGCACTTACACTGAGGTTTGCTTCATCAGGGCGTTCCCGGCTCCTTACTGTGATCTAAAGGACAATGAACTCCTTTAGTTAGGGACAATGTCAGATATGGCGAAAAACAGGAGTCACTCGCGCCCCCGATGTGAATCTCTGTGCACACCAGTGTAATGTTTTCTTTCTCTCCTTCGTTTACCTTAATCCATACTTCTCTTCTCACAAATGGGCATGTTTGTACACTATACGTGATCTTTTTCATGTGAAACATATATACTCGGGAAATTCAAGGCATCCGGAGTAAGAAAGATGCCAACGGAAGACCAGGTGAGAGTTCAGAGCTTTGCTCATTTCCCACAGGGTGACATAATACATGAGAAAAATGGAGAATATCGTTCGCAAAAGACGGTATTTAAGTGTTAAGGCGATTTCAGGAGCGATTTCAAGGATCGGCCGCAAAAACAGACAAAATCTCGTTATCTCACAACCCATTCGAGTGTAAAGTTGAGAATGTCTCAACGGAAACCGTTAAATTACAAGCCGGAAAAAAAGTATAATAAGGGAAATCTTATTTATTTTTGTGATATTTTTGTCACTTAAGGAATTGTCAAACGAGAGGAAATTTATAAAAACACTACGGCGATTTTTGGCATGACATGTGTGACGCAGGACGTCCAAACATTGGGCAAACTTATTCGATAAGTAATTGAAGTGCGTCCTGAGGAATGTCTTTTCAAACTTGAAACTCTGACCCAGCAATATGATAAAAGTAAATATTTTTTTAGTCTTACTAGTGATGTGGTGTAGACATTCATAATGTGTAAGTTACAAATAAAGTTTTCAATTGACCGTCCACAACAAACAGCTTTTCATTTCTCGAACGTATGTGACACGTTACTTTCCACTTTGAGTTTGATTCTGTCACCATCAAGCAATCAGAAAGACTTAACGCCAACATACTTGTTTTTCAATCCGTCCTGTGTGTTTGATGTGATGTCGTACGGTACAACTGATTTTCTCCTTAGCTGACTATTCCAATCCTTAGTAAGGTTAATGATTCTCTTGTCTCTACACACTACTCATCAAGGCAAACACACCATCCTACTTGAGCAATTGTCCATTTTCCGTTTTATTTCGAATCATATTACGTTGACTATCGAGAAGTAGTGGAGTGAAGTTTAGTTACTCCGTCGTGTCCCCCTTACTGAAAAGGGTGGAGAACTCTCATGTAAACTATTGCAACTCAAGTTGAGAATCACTTTAGGTTGTCCGACTGTCACGGAAGAAAAACCAAATAACAAGTCTGTTAGCTCTAGTCGATAACCTTCAGATCACCATTTTTCAGTCAAGATAAAATCTGACTAAACAGGACGGAAGACAACAGGATCCTGAAGCAGTCGACGTGCCGGCAAACTCCGTTTGGAAGATGGGCGTAGGAAACAAAATTCATACTTACAAAATCAGATAGGTCCAATGACCCCAGAGAGCGGACAGTGAACTATGCAACAACTTGTGCGGTCGAGGTCAAGAACAGCGCGACATCATATGCTGAATAATATCCAGCGATGGATGTACTTCATCTCAACGGCAGCCCACTCAGAACACACTACTGAGTCACACGAAAGACTCGCAATCAGAATAATGTGAATGCGATGAGATGACTTACCAAATGGCGACAAAAACGATCAAATCTTATATCTTACAGTTGATGTAACAGACTGAAAACAATTGAATCGCGATATCAATTTTGAAACACACTCTTGGTCTGTCGGCTATCACAACCTGTTCATTTAACAAGATGGAACATTTGAATATTGCGCTAAGGTTGTGAGGAAATGTCAACATGCTCTGTTTCCTGGAATCCGAATTAGATAAATGCGCCGAAGGAATGACCAACATAGTCCCCAGACTTGAAGTTACCGTGTTTTATCTTTGATCACACCTAAAGTCTATGGTACGATGAGAATCTCGAAACTACAATAGGACCGAGGAAGTAAATTCAGACTCTGCACTTAAAATCTCTCGACATACTCAGACATCGTGCCCAAGATGGATGCTACTGCGGAAATACATACACGATAAATACTTTGAACGTCCTCTTCGAGTGGAGGGTTTGGAAGTGTAAAATACTGTTGATATAAGAAATTATTGTTACAATGGTGGTTTACCTGTGGTGTCCCAGAACGCTAATTAAGATCTTGTGAAGTTAAACAAGCTACGGTTTACTGAGTTCACTACAGAACGATATAAACTCAACAAACTCAACCCGTCCAATTCTGAGGGATCAGTTACCCATACACCATTGTCTGCTTGATCCCTCACAAGCAATGAGAAATACAATATATTTATCGATCTATACATAACACATTTGTAAACCGCCTTGTGTACGGCCACTTGACTACTACACTTCTACTTGCTCAGGTCACTTAGAATGCAGCTTTCTAGCTTTATGCTAGACCAGTGGAAATTCATCAACATAATTGAACCAAAACTACCTAAGTCCATCTAGACCTTAGTTTACTGCTCGTTTGGGCGAACACAGGAGTCACAATAGGCCAGTTTTGCTTCCCAGCACAACAATCTGAAATAAGTGAGCTTTAGTGTTATCAAGTTTACACGATCCACCTACAGCCCTTGGGCACCAATTACAAGCAGGTGTAGAAAAACACGGGCATTCCACATTACGCCTGCATCCGTCTGGACGAATAACAACCCGGATAACTTCCCAACATGCTCCACTTAGCACGCTATATTGTATGGAATCTGCCGCCAATATTCGTCCATCACAAACGGTGAGGATACAGTATGGTCAGTAAATATTTCATACACCATAAAGTTTGGATCCTTACCCTTTACCCTATTAGGTCAATGTCATCTTCTAATCATCTTTCAGGCTCATGCTGCTCACGTCTTTCTGAAAATACACATTGGGGTATACGGAAAGGTCGGTATTTATTCTGGCTCACCGTGAAACAAGACACAAATCCGGAGAAACGTTGATATGATGAGGTGAACGGAAAAGGTGTGGGTCTCGGAATTCGAGAGGTGCAAGTCATCGAATATGTGCACACATATAACGCCTAGCACAATAATGGGTATAGTGTCGCATGAGGTAAGACGAATGAAGGAAAACAGATAGATGCACCCAGGTATCTACAGTTACGACTGTGATATATTTGAAAGCGTACCTAGTCACAAGTGCTGCGAATCTTTGAGTGTTTGACAAAAGAAGCGAACTGAGTAGATGTGGGCAGGCTTCAAGGTCAGTTGCTTCATGTCTCGGATGAAAATCATTAGCTGGCAATGGCATTGTCTTTTTTAACCTACCATGAAGTCAGTGAATAAGGTTGTACAGATCAAGCAATGGAGTGGCATGCGAAGCACTGACTGAGCTAATCAGGCAGGTGGCGGGAGGTTGTGTTAAGTGCGAATGTGTTCAAATTGCAATCCAGAAACTGACCACCTCTCGTGATTCCACCGGGAACGAGCAAAAGTGTGCAATTGGTGAGTGTCAGAAATAGATAATAAATTAACACATTCTAGTAACAGACCATGTTCCGCAACCGTACAGCAAGAAATGATGTAGAGTACATCTATGTCCTCATGAGAAGGACTATCACCTCTTACGTGACGCAGGTTTAAAAACGCCACAATGACGTTTTAGATACAGTTGTTGACCATTTTACTCAAATATCTATAAAATTACTCACACAAGAATGTAACAGTACACACAAGCCCCAGCATGTCACTGTCAAGTAGGCACAAGCTAGTGCCAAGATTGAACTTCTACTTTGTATTTCTTGGAAGCAAGGCAATCTGTCGAAGCATTTCGAGCTGCACAACCCAAATTAAGATGGTCGTCAGTCGCGAGAAGATCGGTGTCATTGGAACATTTACCCTTCAACACTAAGGCTGAGATGTAATCCATGACAATGTCAACGACGGAAGGTGACGATCAACCCCATCAGATAAAGCTGATGAATGTAAATGAATTTGGCATAGTACCGTAGCGCCAACTTGTCTCAGTGTCTGTCAGTGTAAAGTCTGCATAAACACAATGAGTATATTCTTACTTTCCAGACAAGAACAGTGAGTGGCCTGATTAGTAAAGCAAGAGGCCCCACTAATGTCTAAAAAAATAAAAAACACCGGTCACTGAAAGTGGTGTCGAAATTTTGGTGGTTGATAAGCAATAAACATTTCATCGACACAATCATTAGTGAAAACAGATAGCCGTCCTCGGTGGAATACGAAGGTTAACAGTTATAGCCAACGGACAATACGAGCGCACTCAACAGACAGGTCCAGTGTCAATAAGTAACTCGATAACCAGGCCATCAGTAAAAGTTGACAACATAGCAGGCACGTGCAAAGATCAACGTGGTTGAAATTGAGCCCAGTTTTTCAATACAACAAACTACCACCTTACGCAACTGGTCAATCCACTCGATTATGCGCGAGCGTAATAACAGAGTAAAATGATCGTAGATAGGCAAGCCGCAGTATAATTACACACGGATCGTCCGGAGAAAGAAAAGCTCTAAGACAGATAAGTTAAAAACGAAGAACTTAAAAAATGCCCGTAGACATTCAGAACTAATAAAAGGAACACTCCTAGAGATTCCTAAGAGAAAGTAAAATCACAAAAGCACTTGAAGTCTAGGAGCCCAGAAAAATATCTATATTTTGTAAATTATAAAAGGATTTTTTCCGAACACCATACTACTAAACCAATTGGCTCTGAAGACAGTAAAATCCAAGTGCATATTAAAAATCCTGTATATGAGATAGGGATCACAAAAGACTGTTCAATAGAAGGTATATTTTCGAAACACAGTTGAACACAACGTCCAAAAGATCACGATTACTGTTATTCGTGCAAAAAACTGCGTTTAATAATAGACTGACCTAGATCAAGGTGAAAGAAGTCACAACAGTCATCAGGAATCCGTAGGAAGCGATAACGACTCAATCACTGATTCAATAGTTGGGGTATTCAATTGGTAATTAAGCCCATTTTCGTCTGATGTAGTTGGTAAAGGAAGAAGAACACGAGTGATGAAACGCCAAATTAGCAATAGCAGTGGCATACGAAGTTTATGTTCGTTTGGATTAAATAGTCCTAGAAATTGTATCCAGTTCACATAAGCCCCAAAGTCATAAGGATTGCGATAAATCAATCCACGATGTAGCATTTGCCGGGTGAACCGCTTGTTCATGTAATACTCTATATTGGTTTCTCCTCGTGTAATCAGATAGGTCTGCCAAAACCAAAGTACCGTCACCATTGGGATTGCAATGAGGCCAATTTTAAAACACACGGACGAAAATCGATGAGCCAGGTAAGACGTGAAGAAAATAGTTGTATGTTTCCAAACTGGTCGAATAGGGTCACTCAGTTGCCATTTCTGGATAAAGAGACAGAAACGAAAATAAACTCAGAGATCATAAAGAGTCAAAGTTAACACAATCAACCAGGTAATAAAAGTGACTCACTTCAGCTACGCGTGTTTCTGGCTTCAAAGTCGGCAGTATTTCATCAAGATGTGCTTCGTAGTCCCAGCGACCAACCGTTATCATATAAAACCCACCAATGCTCATAAAAAGTACACTCAGATAAAAATGCCGGTGCGTACGTAAACCGACACAGTTGGCAATCCACGGACAGTGATGATCCATGCGCAAGATGCACCCCTCACATATGCTACAATGATGAGCTCGAGGAGGTCTGGGATAACAACAACGTAAACACATACTGATGATAGGTGCCACTTCAGGCGAAAGGACGGCGGGGACAGCGCCAGGATGACGCCATATGGCAGACAAATAATGAAACAATACCAAAATTAGAAACCAATGGCTACACACTATGTGTGTCACGAACCAAAAGCGTTCAATGGAAGGGTTGCACGGATTTTCGGCTGCATGGACACATGCGTTCCAAATGAAAACGCGGCGAGGAATTAAACAGAAATAGAGCACCAGGATAAACCATGCCACGTACAGCATCACTAAAAATGCAAGAGCTCGGCCAAAGTTACGACGACCACCGAT